>BQNB010029415.1:24210-50259 GCA_026074375.1 Tanacetum coccineum | reverse complement strand
AAAATTAAAAATGAAAACAAATGGAATGGATGTTTTGTTGGTATAATTACACTATTAGGAATAATACCTGTAGGAGCAAGTGGTGTTCAATTGAATCTAAACTCGCATGTGTATCTGCTGTGATTCATTCTTCTTCCGCGTTAATTCATACCTGAATTGATTATGCAATTATATTGAATCGTCGAATTTTAATTCAGGAATCCTCCATTGATGTGAGTGGGACACCTGGAGAGGAGGTTGTTTGGTGTGAAGAATCAGAGAGAGAATGAGACCAGGAGTATGGAAGAAGTTAGATGTTTCTTGTGTGTGTGTTTCTTGCGGAAGGAAGAAAGGGTGAGAGCAACACGTGTGTGATACGTGTTTGATTAATAAGAGAGAGGATTACATTTATGAATGCCAGACAGATTCCGGCGGGTTGACCCGGTACCCACCGGATTCCGGCAGAAGCATTAAATGCTTATTGGGGCAACAATCTCAGTCTTTAATAATATAGTATAATATCTCCTTTCATTTGTTTATTTTTCCTTAGTCATCCGACGTGGGATAAAATCTTTTTCATTTTTTAAATTTTATCCAACAACACAACTCATGAATAGCAAGTATCACATGTTGGTAAGTATTGCATCAAAGTACAAAACTACATGTGGACATTTTACTAGTATAATTCTAAATTCGATAAACTATTTGTTAAATATATTATTGACAGAATAATATTTTAATGTTACAAAATTTTACTTATTTGCCAAACAAAAAATTCCATGTTATATATACATTAACAAGCAGTTAATTACCGAGCATTGTGGCGGAGCATTTTAATTGTGTGTATATATAGAATTTCGACAAGAAAAGACTAATAGAATTTGCACGTGAACCATTACAAAAAGCGATGCAACTAAATCGGTTTGGATCAAGTTTGACCAAACGATTAGGCAAGCTTTAAGAGATCAAAAGGCTAAAATATATAGAAAATTAAGTATACACATAACTATAATACACTAGTTTTTCCTCTTCTTTATCCCCGAAGTGCACTTTACTTTTGAGCTTCTCAAGTGCATTTCAAAGCCCCAAGTTGGTTCGGTTAAACCAATACATTAGTCATGGTTAAGTGAGGGTTGATTAAGCATTAGATGAAGATAAATGAAAGAAACACATTGTCAACCAATTGAGAATAGGTAAAGTAGGTTAACGGATGGTAAAGAAGCTTCTTGTGGAGAGCAAGTTGAACAAAGCAATGCAAAGGAGATTCTTGATTCAAAAGTCAAAATACAAATTCAAAGTTCAAATGGTATAATCTTGATTAGTTACACAACTAACTTGTTAACTAAACACATTGATGCAACTAAGTCAAGTACTTTTCATATTTATAAACCATTAACTCACAAGAGAAAAAAATATTTAGCTAGGTAACCAAAATGACCTTAACTTGTTTGATCAAAAGAGAGTAGACTCATTTAGTAATTAGTTAAGTCATAAGTAAGATTATGCATATTTGCTTGGTGTAGTCAAATTTATATACGTATAGTATTAATCTCGTAAGAATTCTTTCCAAAATTCTTCTCAAACAAGAGAAATATAAGGCAGAAATCTCACTAAAGAAAACACAATTTGTATATTTTTTATCCGGAAGTACTTTTTCCTCGGGTCAGTGTGCCCAACGAAATCGTGATTGAAGAATTTAGGAATAATTACAGGATATCGTATAGAATAGGTATAAAGATCTTTTGAACTTGTTGATTACACTACAAAATTTTTAATGCACAAACTAAAATACAATAAATAGCACAAATTTAAATCACAAAAACGTAATAATGCAAGCTAAAACTAGAAAAAAATCTAAGCACAGACTTTTAAGCAAATTGTTATACCGAACAATTTATACAAATTCAATAAAATTTAGAAAAGAAATAGAATTTTCTACTATACTTGAAATTTTTATGAATTTCTAAATTTTAATGAATTAACAAAATAAACTTTTTTCTAAAAATATATCACAAAATTTTTCTTTGATTTTTCAAAAAATACTATGATATATGCAAAAAGAATTTTAATTTTCCAACTATTTTTCTATTTTTTATGATTTTTTTAAGAAAAAGTAAATCACTAAAGTCTATTTTAATTTCTAGAAAATACAAATTTAACTGGAAAAATATAGAAAAATGGTTTTAAGATACTACAATGGTGCAGAAATTAAATGGAAACAAAAGCCCTAAATTTTATGAACTAATTGATACCTAATTTTACCAATTAAAACTATAAACCCTAATTTATAAAACTATTTTGAAAAATATTAATTCTAATTATTATTCTAGAAAAGACAGGGTAGATATTGAAAGAAAGGGAAGTAGAGGGTAGGCGGGCAAACTATAGGGATTTTACACTCTAGTTAAAACGGGTAACCCTAGACTATTAGAAAAGTACCAAATAGACCCTACGAATATGGCTTATTTTGCTTATTGAAAAAGTGATTTTCAGCAAAAACTTAAAACTACAATCTTGTAAAACAGCTTATTCTAAACAACTTTAACAAAAGCACTTTTCACTTTTAACCACAGAATAAGCTACAAAATAAGCAAAATGGATTCTGTCACAGAAACTAGGGGTTTAGAGAGCTTTTTGGATTTTAGCTTATATCTAGCTTATTACTTGATGAAATTTAAAAGCAAAAGAAGCTAAATGTGACTTAAGATGTATACTAAAGGATTCTAAACAAAGATTAACTAAACTTTAACAACTTTAACAAGAAAAATGAAATGAAAAAGTGCAAAGTTCTAGTGGAACTGTTAAGAGCTTTTTTCAAATAAGCTAGAAAGCTTAATAAGCATCTCCACATTATCCCAAATTTCCTTTGCAGTGCTTGTTTGATTGAGATTGTTGAAGATGTGTCTGGGAAGACCTTGACTAAGAATGATTTCAGCTTGAGTATCAGCCATCTCAAGTTTGTTTTCTTCTTCACTGAATTCAGAATCAAGTTTTTCCCTCGGTGCAGGCACAGCAGCAGAATCAGTAGTTGGAGGATCAGTGATCATAGGGTGAGGTGTAGGGCCATTCTGGATAGATTTCCATATCTGCTTGCCATTGGGTTTGCCTCGAATGTACCTGTGTATACGAATCTTCCAAGAATCGTAGTCACTTTCAACCAACATAGGTGGACGAGTATCGGTACCTGCAGCATTTGTTTCTTCATTGGATGCCATTGAATAAGTTTGTTTAGTAATGATCTGATCGTAAGTGATTGATGATTTGTTTGATTTGTGTTTATGTTTTTGTTGTTGTTTGATTATTGTGTTTGGTTTAAGAGGGATAGCTTGATCGGTTCACACTAGAGTTAACTAGTTCGGTCCTTGAAAACTGAAAAACGTCAATAAATCATAGAAAACGATGTTTTTGGCCTTCGAAAAATCCTTAACCAGCTAAAGGGTGGTTACAGCGTGATCCGTCTCGTTTTTCTCTTCGATTTGAGAGGTCACGGGCTTAAAACGGACTTACGGATCAAAAGTTATGGCCGTTTTACTGAAACCCTTTTCGTCACACAAGTTTTCAAAAAAAAATTCGTTCGGTCCAAAAAAAAATTGCTCGTTCGGTCCTCCGCTAGTTCGATCAACTTAGTTCGAACGTCTCGTTCGATCGTCCTCTCGTTCGATCGTCTTCTCGTTCGATCCACTTGTTCGATCGCTTGTTCGATCGCTTGTTCGATCGCTTGTTCGATCGCTTGTTCGATCGCTTGTTCGATCCTTCTAGTTCGAACCGCTCGTTCGATTTGCCTGTTCGAACCGCTCGTTCGATCGCTTGTTCGATCTTCTCGTTCGATCCCCTTGAGCGAACCCCTTGTTCGATTGTTTTGATTTCCACTCGTTCGAACCACACACGAATGTCGCTCGTTCGATCGAAACGACTAAAACTCGTTCGATCCCCACGTCTTTTTTTAACACTTTTCGAACCAAAACAACAAGAACAAAGGAAAAACACTAGATCGTTGATTGCTAACAAGATGGTTTGAATGATATTAGATTAAACATAAACCATCTTTGAATCAAGAATCATAAACAAACAAATAATCAAAAACAATCTAAACCCTTTTGTTTTTTTCCGAAATCAATAATAACAAAAAAATACAAACCAAATCAATACATCAATCTTGTAGGCTCTTGATACCAATTGTAGGATCCCTAGATCATTCCCAAATGATGAAGTACAAGCTTAGAGAACAAGAGTACAAGTGCTGAAAGCTGTTTGCTAAAAATTTGAAAGTAAAATTGCTTAAAATCGAGAAAATAACAACTGAAAATTAAAACACCTACAACAACTTAAAAAATGAAACCTAGAGCTTCTATTTATAGAGGATTGAAGAAGAAAGGAAAGAGTTTCTTGAATCTTCCATTTAAT
Source organism: Tanacetum coccineum (assembly GCA_026074375.1). Lineage (NCBI taxonomy): Eukaryota > Viridiplantae > Streptophyta > Magnoliopsida > Asterales > Asteraceae > Tanacetum > Tanacetum coccineum. The sequence goes on along the minus strand of BQNB010029415.1, from coordinate 45,876 downwards.
CTTGGCCGTTGATCATTCTTTGATTTGTTTATAGCCGTTTGATTGGAAATATGAGGTGTTCCATCCAATTAAAAGTTGACACGTGGACGAAATGATGTGGAGGTGGTGGAAATATGCAAGAATTAAAAGGATTAGAGGAGCGGGGGCAGGCTTGGGTCGAAGTTGGTTTGTTAGAGAATTTGGCGGAAAAGTTGTTGGAGCGGTTTAGGGGGCGGTTTAAGAACCGCGATTTTGTTTTTTAAAACTTTGGAAGATTTTCAAAACAGTCCTTGTTTTGGGATTGCCCCGCCTCTTTGTAGATATAAAACAATTGAAAAAGACACGTTCGGTCTTGTGGTTCTTTCTTCTATTTCCTCTTTAATAACAACTTCCACCTTTTGCAAATTTGGTCCCTTGAACTTCAAAACTCAAAATAGGCCTTTAAACTTTGAACACTTGTCACTTTTAGTCCTTGGCTTTATTATTTTGGCCTTTGACTTCCTTTCTTGCTGTGTCGGGCTGATCCGGCTTTTGATTTCTTCATTCTTTACTCTTGTCTTTGTCTTTTTCCGTTTCTTGTCGGTTTTTGACTGTTTTTGCTTCTTTTTGTCCTTAATATCCTTTCCTGCACATTAGACATAAAAGCACACATTTTTCTATTCTTTTGGCATTTTCTGGCTTTTATTTGGCAAAATCCCGGGTATTTAATATATACAATTTAGCATTTATCAAAATTCCCCAAACTAAAGGATTGCCGTGTCCTCACGCAATGTTATGAAGTGTAAACTTTGTAAACTAACAAGTTTCCAAAATGCCCTTGCTTTCACCTTTTATGAATCACCTTTTTTAAACAACTTAAGCTTTTTCAACATTTAATCTCTTGGAAACACATTAATGGCAATCATTGCAACTTTGCAACTTTTAGGCTCATTGAATTAGGGCATACTCCCGATTAATAAGCACAAAAGCGGAGGAAAATTCGTCATCCTGACTTTTCACTAGACTAAACAAAGCTATAAACAATCATGTCAATATAAGTCAAAATGAGAAGCTCTTATACTATACATCTTGTGAACTTTTCACAACGCCCAGGAAATAAATTAAAGAATAAGAGTGTGCACTCTTTTTAAATCACCATAGATCAGATTTATCTTCATAGTTGAAATCCCATCTATGCTTTACAAATAAAGGCCTTTTGAGCTTAAATGATAATAACATAGATAAATCTCGACTCAAAGCTAAAAGATAGATTGGGAAACAAAACGTAAAAATTGATTTGAGGAAAATGAAATTTTTAAACCATTCTATTTATTTTTCCATATACTTATAATTTATTTTTTCCTTGCCAATAGGAAATGTTTTCCTTAAGTTCGATACCCCTATCTTAGCCTTCCCAAATAGGATATCGCATCAACAACCGGTGTTCTTAGTTCGAACCCCCACTCCGCTGCTAACGTTTGTGGGTTATCGCGACAACACCTTTTTCCTACAAAGCCTAGAATCCAAAGTCCCTTAGTTGCAATCATCACCTAGGCCGCGCTCCCTAGTGATGAATGCCTACGAACCTTGATTCCACGTACATAGTTTTAATCCTTAGTTGCGACCCCATCCGAGTCTTTCTCTCAACATGGATACGCCAACGATTAAAAACTATATATAGCTTTTATTATTCTATTTTTGCGAATGCTTCATTGGCACGAAAAATAATGCTTTTGCATTAGAAATGCTTCATTGGCATTCTTTTTATAATTATATTTTTGATGAATGGAAAATTTTCACTTTAGAAATATCAACTATAGAATTTGAAACCAAAAATCTTACTTACATATTAAAATGAATTCTTTTTCAAAATGTAAGACTTTTTCTAAAGACATTGGTTGACTTAGTTAAATTAAAAAGAGCACGTATATTAAGTGTGTTAAGAGCTAATGGAGTAAAAAGACACAAACATTCCAATAAAAGCTTTAGTTTTTCAAATAAAACCTTGGCTTAAGCAAATACACTTAATATTTTAACTACATCATCTCTGTTCTTCACATTTAGAATCCAAAGCTATAGGAATCGTGAAATCTTTGCCCTACAAAAGGTAGCTAGAGAACTAGCTAGGGCAGTCAAATTAACATCCTATATCTCACCAACGGTACTACCAAAAAGAGTATTTTTTTCAAACTAAGCTTCTTTTGAGCTTTTCTTGTAAGCACTAATTAAAATTTTTCCATTTTACCACAAAAAGGAAATATCAAAAAGTTCACACAAGGTTTCGTGAAGTGCAAGTCAATATCGAAGATATCCTTCCCCAAACTAAAATGAAACTTTGTCCTCAAAGTTTAAAAATAAGGGTCAAAAGGAATCTTTAACAAAAATTCTAAGGACATGCCAAAAGAAATAAAGAGTTAGTCCCGATAAAGACAATTAAAAGATTTCCCACTTTATGAAGAGAATATTGGAGACCATCAATGGAAATTGTGGGCATTGCTTTGTCCTTCCACAAATTTTGAACCATGAAGCTTCCAAAATCCGGAAAACCTAGACAAAAATCACAACAATCCAACAAGAGACGAAAAAGGAGTCAAACTTCCTCTCATCTTTTACATTGTTAGCTCAAAAATGTCTCTAAAACGGCTTAGTTTTTGTTAACCGAGTACAAGCTATACTCGCCCCCGAATTGATTTGTCCTTGGAAACCAAAGAAAATAGAAAGAAATGAAAAGAAAATAAGAGATAAGCATGGGGTGCACCCACGAGCGCTTGTTTATTATAGAGTCCGCTTCGCTGAACTCTTTCCCCAAACTATGTTCTATTGTGGATAATAGTGAGGTGAAAGAAATTCTAAGGAGGTGGAAAACGCGAGCCCAAGACAAAGGTAGAAAGATATACCGTAGCATTTTTGATTCCGGGTTCAAAAAACTTTTTGGAAAAGATTTTCAAAAGAGAAAATGTGAACCCGAAAAATGCTTTGGTAACATGAAAGTCCATTAAGGGTGGGTGGAGTGGGTCAAAAACATCAAGAGTTAAAGAACTCTTCCTTGGAAGCACATTATCAAAAAATTTCCCATGAAATGTTATCCCTGGGTCAAAAATCTTTCCCTGAATGTTCATGGGGAATATCATATCCACGAGACTAAAATCCTCATAAAACACATAATCACTCCCGACATAAAAGATAGTCTCAAAATGGTTAAGTGTTTCAATGTCGGGATGAAAAACTTGTAACTCTTTTTTGGACTTAGGTTCAACTTTTGTTTCAAAATCCTCTTTAGTTTTTCTTTCCAAAAATTCAACCTTTTTATCATTCATAAAGAAATTTTCATCTTCAAGTAAACCATCTAGGAAGGCAATTTCCTCTTCCTTATTATCATGAATTCCCAAATCATTTTCGTTATCACTTTTGAAAACTTCATGATTAATCTCATCATTATCTTTTACAAACTCGTTTGTTGCCCATTTTCTAACACAATTCCCAATTTGGGAAAAGAAAGACACAATGGTTTTAACATCAACTTTCGGAGAAATTTGTCTAGATACCTCATTAGAAATGATTTCCTCGTCTTTTTCAAAAAGAGGGTTCAAATGACTCTTAGGAGTTTCCTTATGAACCTCCTCTTTAAGAATTGACTCGTCATTTCTAGAGGGAAAATCATCTTTTTTCTCAAAGAGAGGGTTTGAAAAAGTCTTGAAACTTTGAAAATCATCACCAAGAGGAAAATCACAATCTTTTCCAATTTTGGACTCTCTTGGGATTGGAATGAGAATCTCTTTGTCTAATTCTTAATAGAGAGTGCGCGAGCGCGCGTAGAGAGATGAGATCCTCATCCCCCCTTTTGACAGAGTCCTCAAGATAAATTGTTTGGAAAGATGTGTGAAATTGCACTTATGGAAGCTTTTTTAGGTGAATGAATAACTCTTCCTTGGTTAATGATTCTAAAACAAGCCTTTCTTCTAGCAGCTGGGTCAGAAATTCCCTTAACTTCTTCCTTTTGTTTAATAATTTTTTCCAAAAGAGATTCAAACTCTTCAACAATAATGGATGTGGAAGAATCATCATTTTTAGGTTCACAAACATCTTTGACCCGGTCATCATAAATGTCCATCATATGGATTGACTCTTTGTCTTGACTACCATCCGGTTTAAAAACATTCTTCCATACCCTCCCTTATTAACTAGCTCTTCCCGTGAACATCAATTAAGACCCGTGTGTTCTAAGGAAAGCCTACCAAGTATCACAGGTACTTGTAATTTAACACTCAAAGTCAACTACAACAAACGGCCGGAAAGTAAATATCCCCAACCGACCAAGACAAAATCTCTAGCAATTCCTTTAGGAACACAAAGAGAGCAATTTGCTAGTTCTAAGGTCATCCGGTAGATTGCAATGCTGGAAGGCTAACTTTGTTGTTAAGTACAGCGAGTGGCATAAGTTGATACTAGCACCTAGGACGGCTTAGGCTTTGCATTTAAGCTCACTAAAAATACACGGAGGAGAAATTGTCCGGACCCCCAAGCTTTTTCGGAGATCGCTTTTTGATAATGATGCCTGAGCAAGTTTCGACTCACACGGTGTATAGCCATTCGTTTAACCTTTTTCTTTGGTTTGACACAAGACTTTTTAACAGCTTTTGATACATAGCATTAAGATCAGCAACGCCAAAGTATAGCAACATGAATCTTTTTGAACATTTCCCAAAACTTTTTGGATTTGCACTTTATCATTTTCACCTTTCTTTTCATGTTCTACCCTAGAAGGATATGGAAGACGGTTCTTTTTAGAAGATTATTTTGAAAGTGGAGAATTATCAACTTGAGCAGAAGAAGGCTCAGGAGAATTTGGACTGCTAACCGACTTAACCGGACAGAGAATTTTTGGATAACCGGAGGTTGATGTCTTTGTGCTCGGTAGCACCTTATCCTTGGTCCCGTCGTTTTTCCTTCTCAGTCAAAGGTTCATTCTCATCAAGAGCAGGTGGAGGAATAGATGCACCGTGTGTAAGAAAGTCCGCTTCGAGTCGTAATGGCTCTAGCTTCACACCTTGGATTTGTGATGGTATTACTAGGTAAAGTGTAGGTACCATAGAAGTAGAAGTAGAAGGTTGGCTTTGATTTTGAAAGAAACCACCAACAAAATGCTTTTGCAAATTGTTTTGGAAATCCATTTGTGATCTCATGAAAAAGATTGTGTTATGAAGAGGATGTCAACTCCATTCTTGAATTCTCCTTTTAAAGAGTTGATTTGGTTTTGTAAAGTAGCTTGAACTTCACTCCTAATCTCAGCTTTCAAATTTTGTAAATGGTTTCCTCATACCTGCATACTCCCCTCGGTGTTTTCTTGAAAGTTATCCAATTGATTAGCAAGCACAATTGAGAATTTTGTGGTTGAACGTTTGGTAAGGTACCATTCCTTGATGAGGGATATTCCCTTGATTGGATGGTTTACCTTGGTTTGAAGGAAAACCAGGGGTGAGTATGGTTCGCTAATTTGGGAGGACGGTATCCGCATTTTCCATGTTAACAAGATTACCAACCGAAGCGTTTGTTTGACATTGTGGAAATTATCATGATAAACCGGGACTCGTACCCTCTCTAGTCTTGGGCACACATTAAAACTATGATTACTACCACAAGTAGTACACCTTCTCCACCCCGCTTTAATCGGAACGGGAGTAGGCACAAGAGCTTTCATCATGTTTTTCATCTCATTCATTTCATTCCTAAAAGTCAAAGTCATCTTATCCTCTAATGCCGCTGCCATTTGTTGGTATTCAAAGTTAGATGATGAATTAGATGAGGGTGGAGGAGCATTCGTACTCACTCGCATCACGGCGTTCCGTGAACATCTAACTTTGGCCCTTAAATTCCCTCTATATTTGTACCCTTCGTGACTTTTGTAGAGAAAATTGCCACCGGCAGCGGAATTAAGAGAATCTTGATCATTATAGCTCAAAGAATTGTAAAATGTATCTAATTGGTGCATGAGTGAAAAACCATGGTGAGGACACTTCCTTAGAAGTTCCTTGAAACGCTCCCAAGCTTCGGAGAAAGATTCTTGAGCAATTTGACGAAAATTTGTAATTTCGTTCCGAAGGTTGGTGGTTTTTGATGGTGGGAAGAAAAAATTTATGAACTTAGAAACTAAGTCATCCCATGTAAGAATGGAATTTGGGGTTCTTTTGGTCTAATCCACGTTGGCAACCCCACAAGAGAAAAAGAAAGAGAAGAATTTTGATGGGGGTGGAGGTACATCCGGTACCTTTGGTTGTTCGTAATGCTCTCAAAATGACGAATATGAGCGTGAGGCTCTTCATCATTACCTCCTCGAAAAATTCGGTTTTGAACCAAATTAATGAGAGAGGAATATATTTTTTTTTTTATTAAGTTCAAAATTTTCGAGGCATTATGATTGGTACAAACTATAGCACTATTCAAACCCCCCGGTGGTGAGCTGAAGTTCTCGGACTCCCAAAGTTTCGGATCATCGTCCATAGAATCGTCCAAAATGAGAGGGATTGCCTCTTGTCGGTGTCGAGATCGTCGACAATTACGTCTTCTTGGAATTGTGTATTCCAAGGAGGATCGAGTGCGCATGCACTAGAAAAAGAAGAATTTGAGATTAAGAAGATTATTTTTGGGGAAATTTACAATTTTTAATGTTATATAAGAAATGAAAACAAAAATATTTTGGTAAAGCCGTTTAGTACAAGCTTCACACGATAAGTCTCTAAGATACGCACAAGTAGAATCGAAAAGCTTAGCGAGCCGCAAATACTACTTAGAGAGTACTAAATCACTTTTCCTTAAACTCATCTGTAAAACCCTTAATTTGTAAACTTAAAGGTCCGTCCGGACCTCGCACGTACTTCAGATTTGGTTTGTGTTTTTTTTTGGAATGTTTTAAGATGACTAATTGAAGTTTTTGAGGTGAAAGCTAGTACCAAAAGTTTATTATATTATTTTTTACTAATTCGATAGAATCGAATAATGAACTTTTTATATTATTATACAAAAAACAAAATAACTTCCAAAGGAAAGATCTCAAAATTCTATTTCAAACGAATATCTTCAACATCGTATCCGACTTCCCGGCAACGTCGCAAAATTTGGTGTGTAGCAAAACAAATTTATCTACTATATATATTAATAAATCCCGTAAAATTCTTTCCAAAATACTTCTCAAACAAAGAAAATATAAGGAAAAAATCTCATAAAGAAAACCAATATGTATATTTTTATCCGGGAAGTACTTATCCTCGGGTCGTGTCCCAACGAAATCGTGAATTGAGAATTTAGGAATAATTCGGAATCGAGCTAAGAATGATAAAGGGATTTTTGAATTATCGATTACACTACAAAATATAATAGCACGAATTAAGAACAATTAACTAGCTCGAAATTTAAATGCACGAAACGTAAAAACGCGAGCTAAAACTGAAATTTAAAATCTAAAACACAACTTTTAACAAATTTTATACCTAAAAATCACAAATTTAAAATGAAAATTTTAGGAAAAAGAATTGGATTTTTATATCTATTTTTGAATTGTTATAATTTTCTAAGATTAATGAATTAATCAAAATAAACTTTTGTCTTCGAGAGACGAGCCGCGCGCGAGAGCAACACTAAAATTTTGTTTTTATTTTTCAAAAATACTAGACTTAAAAAGAAAATTTTCTCAAAAAGAATTTTAATTTTTCAACTATTTTTCTATTTTTTATGATTTTTCTAAGAAAAAGAAATTAACTAAAATCTATTTTAATTCCTAAAAATTACAAATCAAACTGGAAAAATATGGAAAAATGGTTTTTAACTACTTAAATGGTGCAGAAATTTAATGGCACAAAAAGCCCTAATTTTTATAAACCAATTGAACACTAATTTTGACAATTAAAAACTAAACCCTAATTTTATAAAAACTAATTTGGAAAATATTAATTCTATTTATTATTCTAGAAAAGACAGGGTAGAAAGTGCTAAAAAAAATAGAGGGTAGGCGGGAAAACTATAAGAAATTTACACTACAATGTAAACGGGTACCCTTTAACTTTGGGAAAATTACAAAACAGACCCTACGCTTCTAGCTTATTTTTGGCTTATTGAAAAATGAGATTCAGTCAGCAAAACAAAACTAAAACTTTAAATGAGCTTAACTAAACAACATAACAAATGGACCTTTCTTACTTTACAACTCAATAAGCTAGAAGACTTAAGCTCTTTTAAAAATGTTACAGTAACTAAGGTTTTAAGAGCTTTATAAATTTGGCTTTTTTATGGCTTATTACTAGATTAGAATGGAAACTAAAAGATGCTACTTGTAGCTTAAGATGGAGTACTACTAGAGTTATCTAAACAAGCATTAGCTAGGTATTAACAAGTTTAGCAAGAGAATTGAAATGAAAAAGTGCTAGTTTTTCTTAAAACTGCTATAAGCTTTTCTTAATAAGCTAAAATTGCTTATTTCTTATCCTAAAAAGCTGAAACTTAAGAAATAAGCTATGCTATGGATATTAAGCATACCTAGATAAAAGGTTTCTAAAAATTAAAACTAGAAATAAGAAACCAAGTAGAAAATAAGCTAAACTCAAATGCACTGCTATACCACTTTTTGCAGGTTCAAATAAGCTATATTAAAGAGCTTAAAATGAAGTCTAAGTAATGAATTTTGTAAAACTCATGGACTACTAGAAATGTGCTAAATTCTACTTTCTAAATTCTAATGATGAATGATTAAAGAGAAGCTAGAAATTGAATAGCAACAACAGCAGTCACTGTTGTTGCTGATGCAATTGACTTAAGATTTAGTTCAGGCTAAGTTTTGAGGTGAGAAATCCTTAAACCTGCTCACTAAGTATCACTCAACCTGTAATAAACATTCTTAAACTGTAAAATGCTAAGAGACACTCAATTCTAAAATAGCTTTTCACTTAAACTCCCCTGGTGCAGGACTAAGCAAATCAGAACCTACAGTTTTGAAAATTGCCAACTAACTTCTAAATTTTTATCTAACCTTGATCTTTCACCTAGACACAACTAACTAGTGCTCTTTACCTCATTAAAGTTGACTTTTACAGTCAAAGATGCTTTAATCCAAACACTCCTTAAAACTAGATTTCTAAACTAATTTGAGCTTAAAAACTATTCAAAAGCTAAAACAGCTTAAACCTTATATCTACTCTTACTAAAATTCACCTACTTAAGCTTTTTAAACTATAAAACCTAAAGCTTATGTGTGAAATTAAGCTAGTTTCTCTTCTAAGCTATTAACACTAAATGACAGAATTTAATGAGAAATTGAGATTACTCAAATTTATTCTAAGGAAACTTAAAAACAGCTAAATATCAAACCTAAACAAACATATTTGATAGAATTGAATAGGAATGAAAAGTGATAAGCAAATTTAAAAGCTAGAATTAAGCTGAAATGAAAATTTGAGAAATAAGACCTGAAATTATTGTAGTCTCAGAACCAAAGCCACTCTTGTAGAGTGAGTGGCTTAAAAACTTGAACCTAAGTGGCTCCCTAGCCTCTAGACCAAAGAGCAATAAGCTCAATAAGCTGTAACTAGCTTATTTACTTCTTGAACCTCCAAATTGAAACCAATGAACTCAGGTGATCATCTTATGATGTGAAATGATTATAATGAGTAAATGAATGCCTAAAACAGAGTTTTAAATGAATTTGAGCTTATGAAAAAGAATAAGCTCAAATGAGCTTATTGAGAGCTTAATAGATGAAAACGGCTTAAAATTGAAATCAAAGGACAAGTAAAATTTGAAAACTGAATATTATTTCTCAAATGAAGAAGTACAAGCTTAGAGAACAAGAGTACAAGTGCTGAAAGCTGTTTGCTAAAAATTTGAAAGTAAAATTGCTTAAAATGGAGAAAATAACAACTGAAAATTAAAACACCTACAACAACTGAAAAATATGAGCCCTAAGCTTCTATTTATAGAGGATTGAAGAAGAGAGGAAAGAGTTTCTTGAATCTTCCATTTAATCTTGGCCGTTGATCATTCTTTGATTTGTTTATAGCCGTTTGATGAGAGATGTGAGGTGTTCCATCCAATTAAATGATGACACATGGACGAAATGATGTGGAGGTGGGAAATATGCGAAGTATTGAAGATTAGAGGAGCGGGGGAAGGCTTGGGTCGAAGTTGGGTTTGTTAGAGAATTTGGCGGGAAAAGTTGTTGGAGCGGTTAGGGGGCGGTTTTAGAACGCGTTTGTATTTAAAACTTTGAAGATATTGCAAAACTAGTCCTTGTGATTGCCCCGCTCTTTTGTAGATATAAAACAAGTTTGAAAATGACAAGTTCGGTCCTTGTGGTTTCTTTCTTCTTTTTCCTCTTTAATAAACAACTTTCCACCTTTTGCAAATTTGGTCCCTTGAACTTCAAAACTCAAAATAGGCCTTTAAACTTTGAACACTTGTCACTTTTAGTCCTTGGCTTTATTATTTTGGCCTTTGACTTCCTTTCTTGCTGTGTCGGGCTGATCCGGCTTTTGATTTCTTCATTCTTCACTCTTGTCTTTGTCTTTTTCCGTTTCTTGTCGGTTTTTGACTGTTTTTGCTTCTTTTTGTCCTTAATATCCTTTCCTGCACATTAGACATAAAAGCACACATTTTTCTATTCTTTTGGCATTTTCTGGCTTTTATTTGGCAAAATCCCGGGTATTTAATATATACAATTTAGCATTTATCATGGATCATTAGAAGGTGTATTAAAATGTTCCTCTTCCTCTGTCTCAGAATGAGCAGTCTTTGCCTCCTTCCTCTATTTTCTCATAGAATTTTGTTTCTTCTTGGGTTGAGAAAATGTAGATGGTTGATCAATAAAGGGTATCTAAGTGGAACCAGTTAGAGGAATTCAATCCTCACCCACTTCTTCAGTAGCTTGAACCAGTATACTATCAAACAAAGGTGTAACTTTCCTAGAGAAATCCTTACTGTAAAACCTAAAAATCTCAACAAGTGTAAAATTACCAAAATACCCCTAATGCAAGAAAATTACATAAAAGCTTAAATAAAACTTCATTTAAATGTTAGAAATTATAAAAATACAACATGTGACAATTATGAAAATTTTGTAAGATTAAAATACTTTATATTATACAAGAAAAATAATTAATAATTATGTATATATAAGTTATGCCGAAATTAAGTGTATTTAATTATGTATTTATTACAAATTAAAGTGAATTAAATATGGATAGTTACAAAATAAATATGGCAAGTTACAAATCAGATTTAGCCATTTAGAAAGCCCATAAAATCGGTCAAACTACCTAATATTTTTTCTATATTATAACATCTTATTTGTTAAATACCTAAAAACCATAACCACCGAAACCTAAAAAACAAAAGAGGCGGCACCAAAGTTTTCCAAGGGCAAGCACGAATTTTCTAAGGTGTTTTGGAGATCAAGGATCGTGGGAAAAATATTGGAAAGATTGTAGAGTGCTTGGTTCAATCGGGGAAATTATTTTGGTTCGAATAACACAACCGAATAGCATAAATTCATAAAATCATCAAGAATCATCAAAGGTATTTTTGTATCTCTATTTTTCATCATAGTAAATATCGTTACAATACTTAATAAAATATTCCATGCATGTTTATATTGATTTTAATAAATTAAAAGACATGGTCGAACCAAATTTTTAGTTAATTAAATGAAAAAAAAAAAATTTCGCATAAAAATTAATTGTACATTTGATTTTATATTTTATAAGGTAATTTATATCAATATGACTCAGAGAAATTTTGGAAAAATTTAGAAGATTCGCACATTATTGGGGATTTATCTTTGTTTGCCGATTTCGAATAAAAGGAAAAAGGAAAGAAATAAAATTAGGGTTAGGGTTTTAATAATTTTTCCAGGTTCTCTTAATGCTAATGATTGTATAAAAATTGGGAAATGTTTGGGGAAAAATTTAATTAGGGTTTTAGTGATTTATTTGTTAGCCGATTGTGATTTTAAAAGTATAAGGACTTGTTTTGTAATTTCTGAAACTATGGGTCTGGTTTTTAGACATGTTAATATAATTTTTTATATTCTGTATAAAAATCGATTGGGTGGTTAAAATGTCATATTGAATAAATTTGGGATAAAATGGTTAATTACATATAATAATAATTAAGATTAATTAATTAAAATAGAGGGACTGAAACTTGTAATTTCTGAAAAGTGGAAAGGTTTTGGTTATATTTAATGGTAATAAAATATAATTTGTCATAATTTGAATCTATAAGGCTTTTTTTTAAATATGGAAAATTAAAGATATTGTTTTAATTAATTAATAAACCAAAAAGTACTAATATGTCAATTATGTAAAATTACGTGGTTTACTTGTAAATACAAAATGGAAGGTAATAATCTGAATAAAATAGTGAAATGATATTTACACTTTTAACCTTGAAAATATTGATTTTGTAATATTAAACCCTAAAAATTGGAAAGTTTTCATAATTTAACCCTAAACTTGTAAGGTGACATGTTTAGATTCCCTAATCTATTCAAAATACTTAATAAAATCTTAAATGATGAATATTACTAATTTGGAAACTTACTAAAAATAAAAGTATAACTTAAATGAACAGGTTTGTAATTCGAATTCATCATTTCTTTAGTCCGGAATCAAGAGGGAGTGAATTTTTGATTTTCTGTGTGTTTTTTTTTTTATGCTTTGCTCGAATATGTACAGGATTCTGGACCTTATCGTTAAGTTTCTCATGACAATATTTCTCCTCTACGTCTTTGATTACTTATGTGAATTTGTCTACATTTTGCTCTAACCTTTTATCTTGGTTCTCTATATATCTGTTTTTATGTCAATTTGAACCCTGCTATCTACCTTTGATATTTGAACTTTGACATTGAACCTTTGCAATGATCCCTTTGAAATGAACTTGATATGCCTTTGCTTTAAAAACCCAGTTTGAGACCCGAGCCAATATTTGTTTCCTAGCCATAAGGTACATAGCCTTTGTCATTGATGCTCCCGTTGGCATGACTCATGGTAGTGATGGATTTCTCCACGCCGTCCCCCATTTTGATATATATATTTGCATTATGAAGATTATTATTTGTTAAGGGGCTAAGATGCATCCTAGATTGTTTGTATTCTATGGATATGAACAATTAGATATATGGATATTGGTGACTGATGGTTTGGGTGCAATCCAGCTTTACCTTTGGAGCTCGCAGACTCCATAGGTTACTATGAATGAGTTGTTTTGGCCCTCGGTAATTGTACTTGATTTGATTTTCTGATTATCATCTTTCCTTACATAAGAATTGGCTTCTGATTTTCTTACCTTATATTTGTATTCCTTGCGATACAGTGCTTGTGTATATCCTTTGTACCTTATATCGTATCCTTTGATTTTCGTTATCTTTTGCGTTTGATTATATGTATCTTTCACTGGGCTTTTGTAAGCCAGCCGACACTTTCCTTTTCCTGCGCAGGTATCTAAGCTACGAGCTGGGTTGCCTTCCATTTATTAGTGCTATGTGTGTAACTTACACCTGAAGATCAAAGTTTGATATATGATTTGTTTCTTTCGAGACCATTCGTTATTTCCGGTTATTTGCGATGGATATGTCCTTCTTTTGAGAAACTTATGTACCTTAAGTCATGTGACATAGTTCCTTTGGTTTACTTATTAAGACTTCCGCGGTTATGCTTGTGTTTTTGATTATGAATGCTTTTGAAGTCACAACATATTTGTAATACTATCAACCCTTTTGGGTCGGGACCGGGCGTTACATTTATGGATCAGAGCTGCCAGTTAATCATGACGAGGTCTTATGACCTTAGAGCTTAGGCTATGACCTGTGAGGATTGGGTAGACATTAAGTTCCTTCTGCGTAACTCTCTTCCGTAACCTATCTTGTTTTCGTTTGCTAATCGTTTTCTCGATCGTTCAGATGGTGACTACCCGTAGAAACTTAATATGACTCCTACACCATTAATTGAACGTATAATCATTTCAACCCCAATGAAGAACCATATGCTTATGACCGATGATAGTTAACTGCCCTCAACGTTTGAGATCGTATTCGTCCTGCGAATTAACTTCCTATCCTATATGCCACTTTGATGTGATTTCTTGGCATTGATTGGTTGGCTTCTCATCGAGCTACCATTGACAGCTATGCTAGACTGTGATCTTTGGTAACTTTTCGCCAACCTGCATTGTATATCATGGTTCCTCACCGCTTAAGTCCGTTAGCTCTATCTCTGCTATGAAGCACGTACCTTATTTCTCATGGGTGCCAGGTTTTTTGATCTTTTATGGACACATCTTTGGGAGAGTCCTAATATTGAAAATCTTTCTGTTGATCCGTGAATTCGCTGATGTTTTTCCCGATGAACTTCCTGACTTCCTCCGCAGAGAAGATTGAATTTGCATGAGTAAATTCCCGGGCTGAACCTATCTCACAGGCTCCGTAGCATATGGCACACTGTTGAATTGAAGGAGTCAAAAGGAGCGAATTACAAAGAGATTGGAGAATGGCCTTATTAGACCCAGTGTACCGCCGTGGGTGCGCCGTCTTATTTGTTAAGAAGAAGGATGGAGCATCGCTTGTTATTAATTACCGCGAACTCAACGTATTACGATTCTTAACCGCTATCCTCTCCCGCGAATCACGATTGTTGGACCAACTAGGCAAGGCCAAATATTTTTCTAAATTGACAGTGATCTGTTATCACCATCTTCGTGAAAGAAGAGCAGGATATTTCTAAGACTGCTTTTCGTACGCGTAATGGCTACTACGATTCTTGGTTATGCCTTCGTCCTGACAAATGCTCCTGGCCGTGTTTAAACGATTGATGAACCATATTTCCACGAGTACCTTGATAAGTTCGTTATTGTTTTCATCGACGACATCCTCGGTTTACTCCAAGTCTGAAGAAGAGCATGAGCAACATCTACGGATTGTGTTGAGATTCATAGACAGAAGAAGTTATATGCGAAGTTTTCAAAGTCGAGTTCGTTACAAGCAATTCGCTTATCCTTGGTCATGGTATTGTATCTGCAGACGGCATCATTATGATCCATCAAAGGTTAAGCAATCACCAAATGCCGAGACCTACTACGGTGACGGAAGTGAGAAGTTGTCAGCGCTGTGCTGGCTATTACCGACGTTTTGTGAGGGTTTCTCCCAGATTAGCTTTACCTCTTACCCAGCTGATGAGAAAGGTGAAAGTTTTGTGGACGGATGACATATTGAGAGTTTTGAAGAATTGAAAACGGAGATTGGTCCTGCACGATATTGACTCTTCCACAGGTTCCGGTGTTTTCAAATAAACATGAAAGTCAATCAAGATAGGTTGGGTTTGTTTTGATCAACATGGGAAAGGTGATTCGCCTACCTTCAAGGCAACTGAAGCCTTATGAAGTAAATTATCCAAACCCATTATCTTGAAATTAGGCTGCCAGTGGTTTTTCATTGCAGATCTGGAGCACTATCTAATGGTGAAGCTTGTGATATATTTAGACAGATCCTAAGAGTCCTTCAAATACATTTTTACTCAGCGAGAACTTAAACAATGAGACAGAGGAGATGGTGGAACTTCTGATAGATTAATGACACTAACATCTGTACAATCCGGCAAGGCTATGAGTTGCCCCGACGCACTTAGTCGAAAATCTAGGATGAAAGCTTGTTTTGATTCCATAATCCTTCGTGATTTAGAGCGTTTGATGTGAGCCTATGTGTACGAGGTTCTGGTGCTATTGGGCGAGTATGAAATAGATGTCTTAACCCATTCTACAGATCAAAAGAAGCTCAAAGGGACGGACGGTGAGTTGTGGGCTTATTGTGCAGAATTTGAAAGACGGTAAACATACAGAGTCAGTGTTGATGATACGGTGTAGTTGGTTTGAACATAGGCTATGGTTCTATGATCGACACTATAGAAATTCGCGAGAAGGTTTGACGGAAGCTCATAGTTTCCCCCATTTACTATTCATCCAGGTTCAACCAAAATGTACAAGGATTTGAAACAGTACTTTTGGTGGAATGGGCAATAAAACAGGATGTGGCTACGATTTGTATCCTAATGGAGACTTGTCAGCAGGATCAAATTAACATCAGAGGGCTAGTGGATGTTACAGCGTTGGCGATTCCTATGTGGAAATGGGATGAGATTTCCATGGATTTCGATACTTGTTTTGCCTACTACACAAAAAGACATGATGCGATTATGGGTGGTGGTTTGATCGGCTAACCAAGTCTGCTCATTCTTACCCATATCGGAAGAACATATGTGTATTAGTAATTGGCGGAGAATTTTCGACAGAAAATCGTTAGACTGGCATGTTACACACCTGCAGCTAATGTGTCCGACAAGATCCGAAAGTTTACGTCTCGTTTTGAAAGGATTTCAGAAGGCTGGGGAACTCGTCTTAAGTTCAGTACAAGCATTTCATCCTCAAAACCGATGGTCAGTAGAGAGGACCTATCAGACTTTAGAAATATGTTGAGCTGTGCCTTTAGAATGGACGGGTAGTTTGGGATAAAATATTGTGCTTGGTGAGTTCTCCTACAATAATAGTTGGCATGCTAGCATGCAAGGCCTGCACCTTTCCGAGCTTTTGTAAGGTAGGGAAAAGCGGCACCTATTTGCCCTAGGTTGAAGTAGGTGAACGTTTGATTGAAGGTCCGGAGCTCATACGAGATACTAATGAGAAAGTGCTGTTGCTAAGGAGACAAAAATGAAAGAGGCTAGATCGCGACAGAAAGAAGTTATGATGATAAGCATAGCGTGACTAGAGTTTTAAGGTTGAATCGCTTATTTCTGAAAGTTTCGCCATTCAGATATTAAACGTTTTGGGATCAAGGGCAAGCTCAGTCCTCGATTCATCGGCTTCCGTTGAGATTTTTGGAACATATTGGAGAGGTTTCTATCGTTTTCGCTATCCTCCGCATTATACGCATCGTTCACAAATGTCTTTCTGTATCTTTTTTGAAGGAGGATACCATTATCATACCTTGCATGTCCAGCATCTATCACTTTTGATCACAGATTCCAGCCTGATATGTCCTTTTGTCCGAGGAACGCTTAATCCATTCTGGATCGTCAAGAGAAGTCATGAGAAACAAGCATTCTTTTGTGAAGATTCATTGAAGAATCACCCCAGAGCATGAGGCAACCTGGAGACCGATAGAGTCTATGCCGAGCTAGTTATCCTCATTTTCTTTGTCTAGTTCGGTATGTTTTTTTCGTTTCGTTCTCATTTCGTTTTCATTCCAGTTTCATTTCAATTTATTCGAGATGAAATTTTTTTTAGAGGAAGAAGTTGTAAAACTAAAAATCTCAACAAGTGTAAAATTACCAAAATACCCCTAATGCAAGAAAATTACATAAAAGCTTAAATAAAATTCATTTAAATGTTAGAAATTATAAAAATACAAACAAGTACAATTAGAAAATTTGTAATATGTAAAATACTTTATAAATTACAAGAAAAAAATTAATAATTATTATATATAAGTTTATGCCGATAAGTGTAATTTAATTATGTATTTATTACAATAAAGTGAATTAATATGGATCGTTACAAATAAATATGGCAAGTTAAAATCAGATTTAGCCATTTAGAAAGCCCTAAAATTGGTCAAACCAACCTAATATATTCTTTTATACATCTTATTTGTTTTAAAAACCAAAAAACCATAACACCGAAACCTAAAATTACAAAAGAACGGCACCAAAGTTTTCCAAGGCAACACGAATTTCTAAATTGTTTTGAGATCCAGGTTCGTGGCAAAATGATGGAAGAGATTGTAGAAGCTTTTGTTCAATCGGAAATAATTTGATCGAATAACACAACCGAATAGCATAAATTCATAAAATCATCAAGAATCGTCAAAGGTAATTTTTGTATCTCATTTTTCATCATATTCATTCGTTTTTTGCTTAAGAAAAATATTCATGGGGCATGTTATATTGAATTTATAAATTTAAAACATGTCAAACCCAAATATTTAGTTAATTCTATGAATCCGGCATAAAAAATAAAAATTATTTGTACAATTGATTTTATATTTTTCTAAGGGTATTTATATCATATATGACTCAGATAAATTGTTGGAAAAATTTAGGAAGGATTTGAATAATTATTGGGGATTTATCTTTGTTTGCCGATTTCGAATAAAAGGAAAAAGGAAAGAAATAAAATTAGGGTTAGGGTTTTAATAATTTTTCCAGGTTCTATTAATGCTAATGATTGTATAAAAATTGGGAAATGTTTGGGGAAAAATTTAATTAGGGTTTTAGTGATTTATTTTTAGCACATTGTCATTTTAAAAGTAAAACGACTATGTTTTTGTAATTTCCTACAACTATGGGTCTTTTTTAGACATGTTATTATAAATTTTTATATCTAATATAAAATAAGTTTGGGGTATAAAAGTCATATGAAATTATTTTGATAAAATGGATAATTACACATATATAAGTAAATTAGAGATTAATTAATTAAAAAAGAGGGACTAAATGTAAAATTCTGAAAAGTGGAAGGTTTGGTTAGTATTTAATGTATAAAGTATGAATTTGTCATATTTGAATCTATAAGGGCTTGTTTTGTAATTATGGATAATTAAAGATATTGTTTAATTAATTAATAAACCAAAAGGACTAAATATGTAAATTATGTAAAATTAAGGGTTTGACTTGTAAATACAGAAAATGGAAGGTATAATCTGAATAAAATGTGAAACTTTGATATTTACACTTTTAACCTTGAAAATTGTTGATTTTGTATATTAAACCCTAAAATATGGAAAGTTGTCATATTTAACCCTAAACTTGTAAGGTTGACATGTTAAGTCCCTAAGCTATTCAAAATACTTAATAGAATCTCAAATGATGAATATTACTAATTTTGGAAACTTACTAAAAATGGAAAGTATAACTTAAATGAATGGTTTGTAATTCGAATTCATCATTTCTTTAGGAACGGGTCAGAGGGATGATTTGATTTCCTGTGGTGTTTTCTTTGATTATTGCTTTGCTTCGGAATAAGGTATAGATATTTTGACCTTATCGTTAAGGTTTCTCATGACATATTTCTCCTCTATCTTTGATTACTTATGTGATTTGCTACATTTGCTCTGAGCCTTTTATCTTGGTTCTCTTATATGATCTGTTATTATGTTCTATTTGAACCCTGCTATGCTACCTTTGATATCTGAACCTTTGACATTGAACCTTTGCTATGATCCCTTTGAAATGAAAAACTTTGATATGACTTGCTTTTGAAACCTTCAGTTTGAGACCCGAGCCACTATTTGTTTCCTAGCCATGAAGGTAACATGGCCGTGTCATTGATGCACCTTTGGCATGACTCATGTGTGAGTGAGTGATTTTTCACGCCGTCCCCCATTTGATATTATTGGCCGCATTATGAAGTTTATTATTGTTTAAGGGGCCGTATGATGCATCCTAGATTTGTTTTTGTATTCGATGGATTATGACATTATTATATTTGGAATATTTGGTGACTGATGTTTTTTGGAGCAATCCACTCTTTCACATTTGGAGCTCGCGACTCCATGGTTACCTAGAAATGATTTTGTTGGGCCTCGGTAATTGGACATGTTTGAGTTTTCTATTCCATTCTTCTTACACTATGGAAGTGACTTCCTGATTTGTCTTACCGATTATTTTAAGTACCTTTGATCATTCTTGTGATATCCCTTTAACCTTATAATCGTACCTTTGATTATCAGGTTATCTTTTGCGTTCGGTTATATGTATCTGTTCACTGGGCTTTGTAAGCTCAGCCGCACTTTCTTTTCCCGCGGCAGGTATCTAAGCTAGGAGCTGGGGTTGCTTTCGGTTATGAGTGCTAAGTGTGGACTTACCCTAGAGATCTTAGTTTTGATAAAATATATTGTTATTCTTTTCGAGACCTTCGTTATTTCGTTTATTTCGTTTGATAGTCCCTGTCTTTTGAGAACTATGTACCTTAAGTCAGTTTGACTATTTCCTTTGGTTATTTATTAAGACTTCCGCTGTTTATATCTTGTGTTTGATTATGAAATGCTTTTGATGTCACAGGAACATATTGTAAACTTCTACCCTTTGGGTCGGGTGTTAACTAACACTCTCTCTTCATATAGCAAATATGTTCTTTGTGTGGAAGGATTACCAAAATCTTTTGGTGATGTTGACATGTATCCATGTTGATGGTTAAGAAAACTTGTAGAAAATGCGAGGATACAGCATGAATTTACCCCTCCATCTAAGTGTATAAAACCCTACATCAAAAATATACTTAGATATTAAATTTCTATTGTTCTAAGCATATGATCATGGAAGCCATTGTGCAACTATCACTCCAAGCTTGGACTTGGCACAAAGGCTTTGTGTAATGGTAGTATCATAAACTTCCATTGCGGAGAAAAAGAAAAGCTTTATAAAAATAAACTTTTGAGAAGTTTTTGTCATACCCCATTTTGGCCAGATTCTTTCAAAATGGTAGTTAATGAACTATCATTACCTCTGTATATTCTAAGTGAAGATCATTCCTAATACTTGCCTCCGTGATGATGACCTTCTTTTTGTCAATTAGGGCTTGTAACTGACGCACTCCATTAACCATCTTGACATGTGCGGTAGCCCAAAACTATTGTATACATGAGGTGTAGATGATTGGATTGATTGTTAATGCATAACTAACCGAACTTGCTTTCAGAAAATCAATGATCTCCGCAAACCCATCACTTTCTGTAGGTTTCTCCAAAAACGCGACCACATTGTGCGTTTAAGCAAACTTAGGGCTCGACATTATAATGATTTTGATGATCAAAGATAAAATTGAATTAGGGCTTATGTTTAGAGACTGTTTGAATGAATGAAATCAAATAAAGAAATAAGTGAAACCCTTAATCAAAGTATTTATAGAATCACCCACAGCAGCAGGAACTTGAACTAGCAACAGTAATTGATGCCTAGCAGCATTAACTTAAACCTTGCAGCATAAACAAATACTGGCAGCACTAATTTAAGCCTAACAGCATTAATTGTATACCAGCAGTAGAAACTTTATGCTTAGCAGCATTAAGTTGCATTACCAGCATTAATCTGAGACTAACAGCAGTAAGTTTGAACTACCAGCATTAACTTCAATTTCATCCCACAAATAACTTTGATCATCAAATTTGATTCTCACAAACTCTCTTTCTGTTTTTAAATCACAAATCTCTCTATTCTTTTGAGCTCACCAATGCAGACAGTTGTGTACAATTTCCATTAATTCCAAAATTTTCATACTGTCCTCCCCACTTCCAAATGTGTTAACTTTTGAGAGAGGTGGGTCATTGGACTGTTCAGATGTAGTCTCAAACCTAGTTTGAGCATCTACATCTCCCAATATGGTATCTTGGCACCTGGGACCACTACCTGAATCAATTCCCTAATGAGTTAATTCATTAAGTGTTGCCATGGATTGGGTCTTAATTTATGTTTCCACTGTCCTGCTCTGCTTTAGAGCTAGAAGCAGTAGTGGCAGCCCTTTCCATTCTATCACCCAACTCCTTATGGATAGCCTCATCACCCACCTTTCTTGGGGGGACCACTAGACTGAGGTATCTTGGTGTCCTGACCTCTTTTGAATTGCCTTGGGTTTGATTCATTACCCACTTGTGATTGATGTTACATCTTCTTTTCATCACTTATA
>BQNB010029415.1:2704-23585 GCA_026074375.1 Tanacetum coccineum | reverse complement strand
TAGTAGCTACAAAGCCATAGTCTGCCCTAAGGCCTCTAGCTGGTCTAGCAACAGCAGCAGATGAGCTCTCTCCTACCTCGTATCCTAGACCAAGAGCGATACCTAACCTCTTCCGAGGTAGTAAGTTAACCTCGGTTCTGTCCTCCCTACGACTAGCAGAGGGTAGTAGCAATGGTGGTGATGAAGTAGGAACTAATATAGGCAAGGGCGATGGTATCCCTAATGATGGTGCATCTGGTCTGGTGGGGGAGAGTATGACGGGTGGTGATAATGGTAGAGAATCGGAAGTAGATGCGGCCTCAGCTCTCATCCGAATTATAGCAGCTCGATAGCCTAATGAATGAATGGGGCTAGGAGGTAGTGCTGGTGATAACGCAGGTGAGGGTGGTGATAGTGGTAGCGATGGAGAAGGTATCTAGGGAAGTGGTGAAGACCATGGGGAGAGTGGTGATGATGGTGATGTAGATATAGCGAGAAGTCTGGCAACCTCTGCATCAGACCATAATGGTGTAGGTACTAGAACTAGAATATAAATCCTAGCTGTCACACGATATGCAAGGTGTGGTGGTGGTGTGGCCGCAGACTCATCAGTCTCGAACGGCTCTGTCTCCTCCGCAGATGGGGCCTGATCAGTAGCTGGTAAAGCAACAACTACAGAGTCGGCAGGAGCTAGGTGCTCCTCCTCATCATCGGCCTCGATGTCCATGTCATCATCCTCATCATCCTCTGATGACCCCTCCTCGTCATCGCCATCATCTCCTCCATCGGGAGGATAATCGACAAGATCCTCCTCGGGGTCCTCATCGTCATCCTCCGGGTCCGCCTCAGGATCGGACTCTAGGACATAGTCAGGTGACTGAGCAGTGGGTGAGGCATCCTCAACACCTGGCTGATCCTCAGCAACAATCTCATCATTAGTATGCTCTGTGCCTGGAACATAATCTAGCGAAGGTGGTACCTACTCTGGCTCCTCAGGGCCAGGCACGTAATTTGGAGAGGGTGGGGCCTAAAGAGCGGCCTCCACGTATAGGTCCTCTAGCATCCCAGGCAGCTCAAGGTACTCGTGATCATCAGCTCTCGGTGATCCTATGTCTGATAAACCCTCAAATGGGCTGGAAACCTCCGTGTATGTAACCCCCGATTCATCCGAATCTGACATGACTGAATCTGAAAATTCAAAATAGCTTATATTAGTATTTAATATAAGACTCTTATAGTAATATACATTTATATCATAACATGTATATCAATTATGAATGCATCTAGTCCAACCAACTAATGCAACAAGTAGTGTATGCATGAATGTATGCACATATGTATGTCCCGTGTAAAACCCCTTTGTATGAATTCGATGTTTGAAAACGGTTATAGTCCAGTAAAAAAATATTTGACCCGGTTCTCTATAACCTTGGCTCTGCTACCAATCTTAACACCCCCTAAATGGGGTCGCAAAGCGGAATATGGTCAGGGCGGTTCTTTCATAGGATCAATAACACAAGATGTATATAGAACGACCAAAAGTCCGTAATTGTAAAACTGATACATTGGAATTAACAAAGTATTTGTTACATAAGCCGAAGCTTCACTTGTCCTCCTTGTTCAAAAACAAAGATTTCTAAAGCCCAATACAGTTATTATACAAAATGTAATGCGACAAAATCTTTAATGCATGATATCCAAATCAAAACCACCAATGTATCCCTTGCACCTCGTGCTTACTGATCCCCTGAAAAATATTGCTTTAAAACGTCAACAATAATGTTGGTGAATTCATAGGTTTGATAAATCATATATTGTAGGACCACAAGATTTCCCAAGTGTATGATAATGCAACATATGCAAACATCACAAAAATGTAATTACATTTCCCTAAGCTCATGACACTGAAGCTCGACATAAATGAATACCATATAAATAGGGCCACATTGCCCGTGAGGTGTTCTAACCCGCAAACACCTAGTCCGACATGGTATAACGTTCGTTTGCCCAGTGAACAATCACCCCGAACGGGATGTCAATCCCAATAGATCTATTCATAACATTCGCGCTCACAATCCAGTAACTGACAGTTCATGATAATGGGCTCAACTAGGGTTATCGCAACTTAGGCAACACGTAATCATAATGTAAAAGTATCCACTTGTGTCCAGTTGTAAAACATTGCATGTTTCTAACCCCAAAAACTTATAAAAACAAAAGCATGTAAAAAGTGGGTGTATTTTTGGTACGTTTTTGGTCATTTAAGTCTGTTTAGAATGGAAAATGGTATGTGTAATTAAGCACATACCAGCCACCTCGAAGAGGCCTCATTATAAAACTCTTTAGTAATATAGTACTTTGGTAACCACATATAATTCTATATAGCTCAATCACCATCTAATTGTTTTGGTAAAATTGTGTTTAATAAGTAAAAACATTTATATTACCGTTTTAGTAAATATAACATAACTTTTGCGTTTTAAGCCCGATTTTGACGTTTCTTATGCCCACGATTTCGTATTAGGACGAGTTATCATAACTTGACATTTTAAAATTTTTGATCCTCCGATGAACAGTACTTTTTACTGTTCACACCAGTTATAAAGTTATTTTTTTAGTTATAGTTATCGTAAAACCCGTAAACGTCGTATTTTATTCGTTATAGCTCCGTTTTTAGTGATTCTTTAGAGCACGTTCTCGTAATTGAAAGTTCTACTTATTTATGAGGTTTACAAAAATAATAATTTCTGTCATGAACAGTAACTTTTATAAAAATAGTTTTTTAAAAGTATTAATTGTCGTAAACTCGCGAAATTCATAACTCGTTCGTTATTAATTAAAAAATTACGATTCTTATCATTTTGGAATCCTAAAAATATGTATAATTTGTTAAAAATACCAAACTTGCTGTTTGAATAATTTTTATAAAAAGTTTTTATAAAAAATCTTTTACGACTCCGTTTATTAACGTATAACTTGTTTTTACCATATCTTTTTTGTTATTAATCCGTTTTTCAAGTTATTTATATATCCGGGATCGTCATGAGACGTATTATTTTTGTATAATGTCAAACCCACTGTTTGAAATTCTAAATACAAACAGCCCCTTAAGAATCCATACTTATACTTTTATTTAAAGCTTATTTTATGTACTTTCACTTTTGTAACTTACCACAAGTCTCATATACCATATGTATTATAAGTGATACATATAATATTGTCCATAAGTTCATTCTTTGCCCAAATGTCCAAGGTGACAAGATTAACAAATCCATAATAACACTTAAAAACCATAACTTCATTAAGTAACCCTAATTTACTAGTTTGTACATAAACATTTTTATACATAAACCAAGTGTGTACAAGGCTTACAACCATTTTGTAACCTCAATATAACCTCCATAGAACATGTGTACAAGTCCATAAATCATGTTTACAAGAAAATCCACTTTTACAATGTTAAACATATCCTAAATGGTGATTTCACTACATAGCACATCATATACATAAAAACTCATAAAATGAAAGTATAAAGGTTTATAGAAGACCTTATGATGAATGATGGTGATGAGAAATAAGTGCTAAACCCTTGTTTAGACACAAAACCAAAGCTTGCAAATGTGAAACCCTAGATTAGGTTATGAAACCCTAATCCTTCCTTTTCTTGACAAATGCTTGCAAATGGTTAACCAATGCTTGGAAACATCTTAGAATATCTTGGATATGATGTGTATATGTGTGTATAGGTTGTATAAAATTTTGTATGGATTTGGTTGGGAGGGTGTTTCAAGCCGTGGGCTTATAGGGAGAGAAAAGGAAGAGATTGTTTTGATTTTTGGATAAGTCTTGCAAGTATGAGCTCTCTTAGATGTACACTAGTATTATATGGTAAGTATTGGTCAAAAAGATTGCAATAGTTGGTCAAGAAACACAATGAGGGTCTTAGGGAAGGACTTATGGTCAAAAGTGACAAGGTATGGCTATGTTAAATGCAAAAGTGATGTACAAAACCAACTTGCAAGATTTTTCTTATATATCTTTGTATAATTTGCAACAATTTCGGCATATGTATGATATATATGATATATTTTTGTAACTTTTATGTATTGGGTATAAAAGTGGGTATTTGTTGAAGCGTAGAAAAGTTTTGGTGGTTCCGGGTATGCCTAAACGTATTTTATTGCGAAACGTAATCACTTTACGCAACCAATAAAAATAAAATGAACAAAGTTAACAATTATCCTCAAAATAATTACTTAACCCTTGCTTGATATAAACATTTAATTGTTTGATGCCCATTTACATTGAACGCTAATTTTTAGCCTACGCGATTTAGCTTAACGTTTATGATTTAAAACAAACGCGTGCAATACAAAAGATGAATAGTAGATTTATCGTCGTCGTCAATGACTTGAAAACACAGGGTGTTATAGACTTCTCCCGTTAAATGAGCCTTATCCCCAAGGCTCACGATGCAACACTTGACGACGGTGCGGTCTTGGTAAAGAGGTGTGGGTATTTCTTTTTGAATTGGTCTTCACGTTCCCACGTGAACTCATGACCTCTCTTAGAGTTCCATTAAACCTTAACTAATGGAATCCGGCTTTGCTTCAACCGTTTAACTTCCCCCGATTTCCAAAACGTACGACCCCTTTCCAAGGCGAAACTTTAAGCATAACTTTATCCCCGCATATCCTCGAGAGTTTGAATGGTCCTCTTGCTTTGCCCATCTGTTTGTGGATGGTACGCAGTACTCATATCCAATGGTGACGGCATCGCGTGTTAATCATGACACCGTCTCCACAGTCTGTGAAAATGAAATTTTTGTTTTTGATGAAAAATTTCCTGCACTTGATTCCATAAGTTAGTTCCTGTATAAATAGCTGTACAAAATCTGAGATATAACAATTCAATCATATGATTCGAAACTGACACGAATGAATCTAAACAATTCAATTAACATGTTTGAATTTGGCTCAAAAGCCAGATAAATTCCCCTACACTTATTTTGCAAAATAACTTTGAAATGAAATTAAGACGAGTAAAAGACAATAAAAGCATATATACAAGATAATTCAAACATAAAAAACAAACTATGAGAAGAATAAAACTCACCATGACACTCTTAATATGCGGAAAAGTAAATTGGGTTGCCTCCCAAGAAGCGCTTTTCTTTATTAACGAGTCTTGTAGCTAGACTCGAAGTCACACATCCTTACGTGACTTCTCCATTGTTATCTATCATCTCTTTTTCTAACCTCATTAAATGCTTAATCCCCCTCCTATCATGTTTGTCTTGCTTGTATTCATCTCTGATAAGCAAGCTCTGGTAGTAATGCGTTCTGTGGACAAAGTTTTCTTCATGGGCAGACGGGGGTATGGAATCAGTGCTCAGTCCCATAAGCCATGTTTGCTTGATAACCTACCATGGTGTATGTCATTTTAAATGTGATTTTCTCATCACTTGCTTAAACATGATTTCCCTTTTTCTTCATAAAAGAAGAGGCCGTTTGTCGTCCTATGAGGTTTTTCCGAAAACCATTTTCCAAGTGACGATCGAGTAATGCTATTGGGATCTCCAGATATCATGAATCGCAATATCCACTAGGTGAAGCTTCAATGCAAACTATTAATACGCCTTCACCCATCCACAAATTGCTGGATTTTATCGGGTTTTGACGGTTTCTGCCTTAATCTAAGCCTATAAGTCATGATTTGATTATATTGATGCCTAGACATGATGTTGACTGGTGATTCAAGGTCTATGTAGGCGTGCTTATTGAAGATGTGACCGATCATGTAGGAGATCTTATAATGTTTGAGATTCTGGCTCTACTTTTGCCTTTAACCCACGGGGGTCGAGGATGCTACAAAACAGCCATTCGTGATGTAGAATTCCTTCATAGTTTGGAAGCTGAGTTAAAGCTTTCCTCATCTTTATCCCTCCTCTCTTCGAACACTTATTTAAATTCTTCATCAGTTTTGAATTCAATTTCTTCTTCTTTGATCACCTCTTCTACTACCATGACGGTTTCTATCTCATCGTCCTCTTTACCTTGCTCTTTTACCCCTTCACTTCTTCTTACCATATCATTGAGTTCGTGCTCGGGTTCGTTGGTGGAAGAGGTGTCTTCTTCTTTCGTATCACTGTCTGAACTGAGAATGACGATTGAATTAACGAAGTGGACGCGTTTCGGGGCTGATGGGTTTTTGTTTAGTTCTTTTATGGATGTGGGAGAAAGATATTTTGGAGAGAATAAATTTAACGGGATTTTGATTCCATTCTTTCTGAGCTCCTCCTTTTCGTCATGACTGATTGCAGCAATGCTCTTGTGGGCCATGATGTTTCCTGCATTTTCAGGGGCAGATGCATTATTGAGTTTTTCGGAGATAGTTTTCCAAAGAAGGTTAATTTTCCCAATCATGTCGTCCTGATGTTGCCCGAATTAAGTATGTAGGTGAGACAACCTCTTCTCTTGGTTAGAGTCAAAATCAAGTAGCGCCTTTTTAAGCTTTATTTGATAACTTGAGGAGTGGACGGAGATTGATTTGTTTTGTGGGTTTGTGAATGTTTGAGTTCGCTCCTAGTTAAAGTTTGGTTTGTCCTTCCAAGTGTTGGCGGCCTCATTGAAATTCCTTGGTCCACAATTTGAGACGAACTTCTTGTCTCTTATTTCGTTCGTATGCAAAGATACGTAGTCAACACAAGCTTGCTCAGGGTTTTCCATACAATTCTGAGTGTCGTGGGGACCACTACAGATTTCACACAGGGTAGTGATTTTGTTCACTTGGGTAGGTTGTGTCGGAGCAAGATGAGCTTCCATCAAGAGTTGGACTTAATTTTAAATCTCGATTAGACGGCAGTCGGATGTACTCGAGACATCTTGAGGCAAAGTGATTGCCTTGACCGGATTTTTTGTTATAAATTTTTTTTTTTTTTTTTTTTTGATTTTATATAGGCTTAGCGAAATCCCTGGGGTCAATTCAACTTTCGTTGTCATAGAGGTCGAGTCCTCTAATATGCCCAGGACTCTACAGGTTGAGGTCACGAAGCCTTACCACCAGGTCGAATTGAATGGTTCATCTTGTGATGGGATTGACATGGTCATAAAAAATTTGATTTGGAGCCAAAGGTCGATGTCATGATGAGGGACTTTTTGGAGTAAGTCCTTGAAAATAGTCCATGCTTCGGATAGAGATTCTCCATGATGTTGTTAGAACATCAGGATATGGTTGCGGAGTTTTATGGTCCTTCCCGGTGGAAAGAATTGAGCAAGGAATCGGGTAGTAAGATCCTCCCATGTAGAGATGGATCCTGCTGGAAGGCGTTCAAGCCAATTGCTAGCTTGATCGTGTAGGGAAAATTGAAATAAACGCAAGCGCGTTCTTTCCCTATTTTCACCGTCAAGGTCAAGTGAGTCCACAAGTTTAAGAAAGTCCTTGAGGTGTTGGTTTGGATCCTCGGACCGTAGTCCATGGAATGAGCATCCGTTTTGCACCAACCGGATGGTGTCAGATCGAAGAGGTATCCACTTGTTCCCGCTTCGGGAGCTCGATGGTATATCTTATACACTCGTGGCTTGGTTTGGAGTAATCTCCTAGAGAATATGGATAGAGAATTCTCGCTCCCATGTGGTTGAACGAAGAATGGGTTACGAAACAATTAACACGAAGAAAAGATAGACTACAAGAAAGCTAATGTGCGGGAATTAAATCTTACTTGAAAGGATTCAAGCAAGTAAAACTAAGCTAAACTATGATCAAAACCTAACTATTCCAGGCGCGGCGGCCCAAATAAACTTGATGTTGCCGATTGTCGTAAGGACCTACACGTGAAGTTTTACAACTCCCTAGGCAGTGCACCTAATCGTTGTAGTGTAGTATGGGTAAGAATCGGGGTTGTTTATCGTTCACTCAAGGAATAGGTTAGGAAGGCTTGATCACGGGTCTAATAGAATTCTAAGGGTTGAGGGAAGGTTCTTTATTTTATTTTTGAATGTATGAAAGCATGTAAAATCGTATAATTGGAGAGAGGTTTAGTTTTAGCTATTAAAACTAAATATATTCTATGCTAATGGTGATAACAATAAGATAAAAGATTGTGTCCATTAATCATAGTATTAACTCCCAAGATTGCTTCTCCAAGTGCTGTTACCTACCTTGTCACACTTGTGATGATCTGTGTAATTATTTCCTAAAGCATGAACGGATTACACGAACCCGCTATCTACTTAGTATGCTGCTAGAGCAACACACATGCAAGATAGTATGAAGACTATTACACAGATCCTAGGAGTTTACTAAGTGCATATGAAATACATTAAAAGTGGATCAACCATATTAGAGGGGCAAGTAGTATGAAGACTGTTACCCGATGGTATCCTTTCTACAAAATCACAATTCACCTAACATATCAATAGCAAATGCAGACAAAAGCTGGTTTTTCTGAAGACCTAACATGCACATCCATCACAAGAGGAAACACCACTAAGATCTACATTCTAGGTTTCATACAATCATAAATAAACACAATAATAGATTTAGCCGAGCATGTTAAGAATAAAGCAAGAATAATAGATCAAACAACACATAGACATATTGAATGATTGAGTAAACCTTACTTGATTAAAACATGAATTGGAAGAAGTACAATAGGGTTTTTAGGCCCTAAAATCGTCTCCTACATCTGCTAAACGAACTAGGGTTCATACCCTCTTTTTATTCTAAATTTACACCCTGAAAACCGTAAATTCGAGTTTGTATATATAAGAAAATTAACGCGAAGGCATCGCATTTTAGTCGTGATGCCGTCGTAAAATGAATCTTCTAGATCTGCGTTTGAGTCGGTATGGGCTGACGCCGTTTTGAAATATGTGACGCCGTCACTAGATGAGTTGTGACGACGTCGTGTATGGCTTGTGACGTCGTCTCTAGGCTCTGTGTTCAAGAGACTTGGTGTTGGTTCGTAACCTTGTCCGTTTCTTCTCTAAATGAGCCCAAGTCACGTGTAATCCATCCAAATGTCTTCCAAATGAGAAATACTTAAAAGGAACGATTAAGTACCTATTTTGGGCATAAACACACGATTTTGGGGGTTAAATGACCCCGAAAAAGTGTATAAATTGACACCTCATCAACTCTTTATCACAATTCTCCTATATCACTAATCGATCAAATTTCATCATTTCATATAACAATCATTTGAAAATGACTACATTAGCTAGCCTCACATGAATAAGTTTGTTGGTAGCCCGAGAACCGTCCTCCCATGCTTGACAAGACAATGTATAACTCATGGCAGAGTCGTATGTTGCTATACATCAAAGGAAAGAAAAATGGTAGAATGATGCTTGAATCTATTGAAAATGGACCTCTCTCCTCTTAGTCCGAGACAGTTTAAAGATGGCAAAATTCGTCCGAAGAAATATGCAGAACTCACTAAACAAGAAAGGCTTCAAGATGACTGTGATGTTCAAGTAACTAACATTGTTCTTCAAGGTCTCCCTCTAGATGTATATTCCCTTGTCAACAATTGTCAAGCGGCTAAAGAAATTTAGGATAGAGTCAAGTTACTCATGCAAGGCACTGAACTTTCATATAAAGAAAGAACTATTTCTTTATAATGATCAACGCTTGGACCGTATTATCTGTCAAGATGTGATAAATATTGTAATGCATGTTGATTCTGTACCTGTCAATATGTTATCTGCTGATAATAAATGTCTTATGAATGATAATCTTGAAATTAAGAGATTGGAGCAGGAAAATGATCACTTATTTGAACTTTTCTTAATTCAAGAAATAGTCCACATTTGTGTGAATTGTCTTGCTTCACGCAAAGATTGTCATGAAATGCAACAGGGTTTTATTCATGAATATAATGCGAATCTAATGCTTAAGGCTGAGCTTGCCAAAAAGGGACACATGGTTGAAAACAAAATTTTTGATGAAGTTGTACTCAGATGTTCACGACTTGAAAATCATAATGTTAATCTTGAACTTAAATTAAAACATCAAAAAGAGAGTTTTATGAATAACAAACCATTAAACAATCAAAATGCTCTTGAAATTTTAGAATTTTTCAAAATAAATGAATGGCAAGCCAGGATAGACACAAAAGATGTCTTAATTGCTAATTTAAGGAAACATATTGAGAGTTTAAAAGGAAAAAAATGTGGTTGAAAAAGATGTCAAACCGAATAATCCCAAAGTGAATGCCCCTAGAATGTTTAAGCTTGATTTAGAACCTCTAGCTCCTAAAGTATTGAAAAACAAGGATGCTCACTTAGACTATATAAAAGCCACACCAACGGGGAACAGGCTGACACCTCTTCGGGAGAAGTCCGAACCCGCTAGAGGACTCTCAGACCTTTAGATAGGGACTTAAACTTTGCCTGTATGTATGTTTAACGAATTCAGGAGGTACTAGTTTATGTTACAGATACATGCACTAGTTTAACAAAACCTAGTGAGAAATTAGTTGCTATTACACCATTAAACAAAAACAAGAAAGTTAGGTTTGCAGAAACTGCCACATCATCTAGTAAAACTAAAAAACTGGCAGATTCCCACAAAACATAAGATTCTAACAAACCTGTGTTTCCTTTTACAAGAATGAAGAGTTCTACTAGTGCTAGCAAGTCACAGCCCTCAGACCATACCAAGAAAAATAGGATCTCACAAACAAGAAATAGCAACCAGAAGAATAAATAGAAGAACCACCCTAGAGCGTTAAATCTAAGTCAAATAAAACGAATCATGTTATTAAACATGTCTGTAATATGTTAAGCATTCAACATTAAATGCATATTATGAATTAATTTATGTTAAATGTAATCAATGTTTGATGCAAATCATGATGTGTTTTTTTTGAATTTGTTAATGATGTGAATGTGTGTTCTAAATCTAAATATGATAAGAGGAGCAAAAAGAAAAATATTTGGAAACCAACTGGTAAAGTGTTCACTGATATTGGATATAGGTGGAAAACCTAACATGACAGACCTTCAGTCACTATAGATGAAATATGTGCCCTTTAACTAGGATTACCTCTACTAAAGTATTGCCTCTTAAGGAAACACTTCAAAATCAGGTAATTACATAAAATCCAGAAGTTAAGGTTTATAGCAGGAGACCTAAAGTAACAAAATCTGTAGGTTCGAGTAGCAAATCTAAGATTGTAGAATCTAGGATTTGTAACAGCTCAGAACCTAATAAATCTTAGGATCCAATGCTTCAGATGTTCCATTTTCTTCTCTTGTCAATTTCAGGTTGTCTAAATTATTCTCTGATATTTAGACTCCGGATACTCTAAGCATATGACGGGAAACCGCTCTCAGCTCATCAACTTTGTTCACAAATTTCTTGGTACTGTCAGATTCGGAAACGACCAGAGTGCAAAGATTATGGGCTATGGAAGCTATCAGATGGAAAAAGTAACAATTTCTCGAGTTTACTTATGGAAGGGTTAGGACATAACTTATTTTCTGTTAGCCAATTTCGTGATTCCGATCTTGAGGTAGCTTTTTGCAAACATGCCTGCTACATTTGTAACATAGAAGGTGTCAATTTACCAAAGGATCAAGGGACTCAAATTTATACACATTGTCTCTGGAAGATATAATGTTGTCCTCTCCTATTTGTCTCTTGTCTAACGCTTCAAAGAGAAAGTCTTGGTTATGGCATCGAAGGTTATCCCATTTGAACTTCGATTATATCACTACACTGGCCAAACACGGACTGGTTCGCGGGCTGCCTAGATTAAAGTTTCAGAAGGATCACTTATGTTTCGCCTGTGCTCTAGGTAAAAGCAAGTAACACTCCCACAAACCCAAAGTTGAAGACTCAATTCAAAAAAAGGTCTATCTATTGCACATAGACCTTTGCGGACTAATGAGTATTCAAAGTATAAATGGGTAGAAATACATACTCGTTATTGTTGATGACTATTCTCGGCTTACATGGGTAAAATTTTTATGATTGATGGATGAAGTTCGAGAGTTTGTGTTTAAATTTCTTAAGATGATTCAAGTCCATCTCAATGCGACAGTCCAAAATATCAGAACATATAATGGCACAGAGTTTGTCAATCAGACCTTATGAGCTTACTATGAAGATGTCAGGATCTCACACCAAACATCAGTTGCTAACACTTCACAACAAAACGACATTGTTGAAAGACAAAATTGAACTTTAGTGGAAGCTGCTCGCACCATGTTGATATTTTCTAAGGCTCCGCTATTTCTTTAGGCAGAGGCTGTTGCGACCGCTTTTTCACTCAAAACCGATCATTAATCAGAAAACGTCACAACAAAACACCGTATGAACTTCTCCATAATAAGAAACTTAACTTATCTTATCTTCATGTATTTAGTGGTCTTTGTTATCCCACCAATGATAGTGAAGATCTTGGCAAGTTGAAACCTAAAGTAGACATTGGAATCTTCATCGGTTATGCTCCTGTAAAGAAGGATTTCTGAATCTATACCAAGAGGACCCGTCTAATCACTGAAACTATTCATGTGGATTTTGATAAGCTGACAACTATGGCCTCTGAACAATTCAGTTAAGGACTCGGGCCTCAACTCTTGACTCCTAGAACAACCAGTTCAGGACTCGTGCCAAATCCTCCTTCTCCAACACTGTATGTACCACTAACTAAGAAGGACGGGGATATTTTATTTCAACCAATGTTTGATGAATACTTGAATCCTCCACCTAGTGTTGCTTTTCCAGTTCATGCAATTATTGCTCCAGAACCGGCTGATTCACCCAATCCACCTTCCTCAAAATACCTATTGATCAAGATGCACACATCTCCAATACTTCACAAACCCCTTAAGGAAAAATCATAATCCCTAGTAAATTCCTTCTGGTGAAGAAGAATATTTTCTTGATATTTGAAGTTACAACATTCTAGAGAATGATCCCTTCTTTTGGTGTTCCAATTCTAGAACCAAATCTAATTAATCGTCTTTAAAGGGATGTTATTCCCTACTAAATGTTTCACGATCGTAGGAAACCATCCGTCAATCAACCACCTGAACATCTAAGTAAATGGACTAAGGATCATCCGTTTAGATAATGTCCATTATTATGGCTAATCCCTCATGTGACCTGTCTTCTATAGAGACATCAACTACAAAATGAAAGCCCTGTTATTTGCTAACTTCGAAATGCTTTCTTTACTTACATCTTTCTGTTGAACCGAACCAAAGAATTAAAAAGAAGCTTTGAAGGAAGCATGTTGGATCGAAGCTATGCAAGAAGAGCTAAATAAGTTTGAATGACTTAAAGTATAGGAGCTCGTACCTCATCCAGATCGTGTCATGATCATTACCTTAAAGTGGATCTTCAAGGTGAAATTAGATTAACTAGGAGGTGTTTTGAAAAACAAGGCCCGGTTAGTAGCAAGGGGATATCTTCAAGAGGAAGGGATCAATTTTGAAGAATCTTTTACACCGGTGGCTCGACTAGAGGCCAAAAGAATCTTCATTGCATTTGCCACTTACATGAACATGATCGTCTATCAAATAGATGTCAAGACGGCATTCTTAAATAGTATATTACAAGAAGAGGTTTATGTCAGTCAACCAGATGGATTTGTAGATTAAGATAATCCTAACCACATGTACAAGCTGAAGAAATATCTTTACAGGTTAAATCAGGCTCCACGGTCTTGGTATGATTTGTTATCATTGTTTTCTATTCAACTAATCCACCAAAGTCTCTAAAGGTGCTGTTGATCCTACATTATTCACTCGGAAAGCGGGCAAAGGACATCTTAAACTAACACTACTAGTATAAATCTAATTAGAATGACATAATTTTTTTTTTTTATTTTATTTTGTTTTTTTTTTTGCTTTATATAAAACTGATTCTGCACTATGTGAATCATTTTCTAAAATAACAGTGTTGTAATAAAGTTTTTCAAAATTTAAAGATGTCGATGAAGGGCAAAAGACAAACAATGTCCTTTTTTCTATTTCATTTCCTTTTTCTCTTTGGGGTCTTTTTTTTCTTTTTTTCTGTGGTTCTATTTGGGGTCTGAATGATTGGGGTTGTTTTTCTTTTGACTCTTTAGTACTTCCAATTTCTCAAACAAAGTCCCCAGAGGCACCTTAATCTTTCCCTTTCTTAAAAATAACAAAACCATCCAAATATGCTCTTCTTTCTTGAGATAATTAAAAAAATAATGGTATGGAAAACCAGGTTGACATCAAGTTATACTCTAATACAACGACTACTCCCATTTTAAGGGCGCACTCACCCCCCCCCATGAAGACATCGCTTCACCACCCCCACTGGTAGCCTACGAAAATTATCACTACCCCAGCCCCCGCACACCCACCTTTAACGATGAAACAGCTAGGCTTCCCTATTAAGATTGGCTATATCCTCATCATGTAAACTTCCAACAACAATCTCGGACACAGCCCCACCCGCAGCCCCACCTAGTATATCACCAAAATCCAGCAGATATCCCCCGAGAGAGATCAGATATCCCAGCCAAAGCACTAGATATATATCCATAGCCCCCCCTTTGACACGACCACCCCACACCCTCCACCCCCCACACCCCCCACGCCACCTCCTCCCCCCCCCTTCGCCAACCCCCCATCCAACCTCCCCGACCCACCCCTACACCCTCCCCGCCCCACCAAACCCCCCACCACCACACCCACCCCACCCACTAACCCACCCCCCACCCACCCTAACCACCCCGCCTCCCGCTTCCCACCCAAAACCCCCACTTACACACCCCCACCATTAAAAAAAAAAAAACACAACAAATAAAAATGATCAAAAACTACCTCAACCAAAATCACCAACCCATACAAAAAACAATTCCCACCCTGCCACGAGACCCCCCCACCGCACACCCCCCCCCCCCTCACTCGACCAATCCCCCCCACCCCTGCCGTCCACCCCACCCCCACTCAAAAGAGCCTCCTTTATCAACAAACCCAAACCAAATCCATGTAATAAATCCCTCACCCACCCCCACACGTCTCCTACCCACATTCCGACAGCCCACCCACAATGGTGCCCCACTTTGCTTTTATAAGTTTTTCATAATAATCACTTTTTTAATTTCAACTTATTTTTAAGCTTTAAAAGGACCATTAGTGTAGTCGGGGTTAGGCCTCAGGGACCATTCTTGTAATTTTTCCATTTTTTGTTGTTTCTTAGTCAATCCTCGCCCGTTAAGTGTTTTTCCCCGTTAGTCCTTTTCCTGTTTGCACCATTAAGTTCTTAGTTAAGAATTTAATTAAGTTTATTAGTTTTAATTGGTAATTAGGATTAATTTTTAATTAGTTTAGTTAAGATTTAAATAAAAAGTAAAAATTAGGGCTTTTATTTCTCGAAACTAAATCAAACATCTTTGCTTCATTCAAATCAGGATCCGAACTTAAAACGTGGTTTCAATTTCAC
Source organism: Tanacetum coccineum (assembly GCA_026074375.1). Taxonomy (NCBI): domain Eukaryota; kingdom Viridiplantae; phylum Streptophyta; class Magnoliopsida; order Asterales; family Asteraceae; genus Tanacetum; species Tanacetum coccineum. The sequence goes on along the minus strand of BQNB010029415.1, from coordinate 8,171 downwards.
TAGTCGTTGGGGAAACGACCCGGGTGATCATACTTACCCGGTTAAACATACGTATATTATATATATTATATTATTTTTGTAAGTTTTAACTTTTTACCTTAGTTAAAGGTGAATAGTTGGAATTTACCCAAGTAGTATTATTATTATATATTTTATAGGTACGTAAAACTACGAATCAATAGCCTTATTCGGATGTTGTGCTCAAATACTTTGGATGAGATCACAACTGACAGACTATAGCCTTGGATTCAACAAAATTCTTTTGTATTATGATAATAAAAGTGCCATTGCCTTATGCTGTAACAAGATCCAAGCATATTGACATCAGATACCATTTCATCAAGAAGCAAGTGAAAAATGGGGTGGTTGAGCTATACTTCGTTAGAACAGAATATCAGCTGGCAGATATCTTTACCAAGGCATTGTAAATATATAAAATCATAAAAACTCAAAAAGATTTTTCATTTTTTTTATAAAAAGTTTTACAAAAAGAAAATACAAAAATATAAAACCCATAAAAAGAAAATAGAAAATTAAAAAATCAGAAAATACAAAAAAATATGTTTTTCATGACATGTCTTCTGAAAATCGATAATATTTACGGCTTTAGAAATGTCATTCAATAATGATATGAAGTTATAAATAAAGTTCGAGCAGAAGTTCTAAATGTTTTCAAAACATGTCATTGGTTTGCTATTATTTCAGATAGCAACCCGATCTTCATCTTAAAGGCAAGTATTTCGTCAAAAAGAAAACTTGACCTTACAACGTGAACTAAATTTCTCAGGTATGAATTATTTAATATTCATACAAAGGCTTGTGTATACTTTGCTACACAACCCGTGCTTTCTGTCAAATAAGTGTACGTGTCAGTGCATTTATTTCTGAAAAATAAGAGAAATCTTGTTTTTATTGGTGTTGAACTTTAAAACAATATAACTCATCTCAGATTCTGATCAGAAAAATATTTTAAAGAATTTTTTATCACTCAAACAATGTCTACAGCTCTTTAACTAGAAAATGGGACAGTATTTAAGGGGGGAAATGTTCAAATTCTTTTAAAATGATATTTCAAAAAGTCATCAAGGAATAAACGAGAAAAGGTTTTGACAATAATGGATAATCAATTAAAAGGGAGTTAATGAACTCTATCTCTCAAGGGCTTAAGATGTTATTAATTTCAATTTTTAGGGTTTAAAAGGCAAATTCTAGGACTTAGAACATAAGTTTCAACTTTAGAGTCTAATATTGTCATTTCAAAAAATTAATTAGACTTAGTGATAAGTTTAAATAGAAATAGAAATACATGAAAAGAACAAGGACCATTCTTACCATATCTTGAATCCTAACCGGTTATATACTAGTGTGCACATTTCACACCACAAAAAAATAGCAAAACCAAACACACCCTCTATCTCTCTCGTCACATATCGCACACATCATACTTGAAACAAAAGTTGTTTTTAAGCATCAAGGTACACTCTAACATGTTTATTATCCATTAAACACTACTTGTTCAAAAGGAATTAGCCTAAAACACCTTCATTTAGTCAAATGACTTTAAAATTGGATTAGGGTTCATGAAAATTAAAAGTAGGTGTTTGTCCAAATTAGGTTAGGGGTTTTTCTTGTTAGGGTGCCTAGATTACTCGCTTATAACAGTTTTTGCTATCTCTAACTGATTCGTGAGATAATGATGATTTTGTGAAGATGAATGGTACGAAATATGCGCTTGTGCTTAAATAAAACATGCCATTGTGGTTAATTATTTGTGGGTTTGTGTTAACTAGCATGCTAAAGAGATTCTAGTGTCTTTGTTATGTGATTGAGCATCTAGGAATTCTTTTTAGTTAATAATGAATGATTATTGTGTGCGAAATATGTAAGAATATGGTTTAGAGTTGTAGTATTTGTGGCTAAGTGGAATGGTCATGTCCCTTAGGTCGTTTGATATGCTGATAATGTTCTCTAGTTGCTTTCTTGCCTAAAAGAAATGTGAAATTGAGTGTTTGGTCTCGAAAATGAATGTATGAGCTTGAATGTTGTTTAATCTTAATAAAGATTGTTTCTGCCATGCTATAGAATCGTTTGTGTTATTTGATTTTAAAGATTAAAGTTTAAGATATGATTAAAATTTGTGTTTGCAAAATGTGTTTAAGATGAATGGTGCGAAACATGTTTAGTAATACGTGTGCGGAATATGTACTGCAATGCTTGTGAGAAATATGTCATGTGGTATTTTTGTGTGGAATATGTGTTACCAGAACTGTGCGAAATATGTTTGTCATAACTGTGCGGAATATGTTAAAACATAACTTGTGCGAAATATGATAGTGCAAAACATGACAAGTGTAACAAAACGTGCAAAATATGACAAAATTATGAAAAGAAACTCTGCCCAAGTTTTTGTAAAATTTCGTATGAAACATGTTGTTCTCTGTATCTATGACAACATATGCGCGCATGATTTGTCTTATGTTATTTGACCTTTTGACTGAATGTGTCGACTTAGGTTGTCGTGATTTGTAGATGTAGTCAGTTGACTTTGACCATTGAACATAGTTTGAATTTCTTTATTACGTGTTGTTAAAACGGAATAATGCCATTGAAACCTAAAACCAGTCCTCATCTAAATACTTTCACAACTTCAAGGAAGATTCATTCCTCAATCAGTAATATATATATCAACGTTTTATAGTGCATATAAAATGTATTGGATAATTCTTAAGCAGAATCATGAATCAAGAGGTAATTCAACAAGCTGCTCGTGAAAAGACATGGGTCCCCAAAGCAGACAGAGTCAAGATCAGTATAACAAACATGAGAATTGATCCCACTATGACTTGGAAGGAAGAGACTTACCAAGTCATTCTTGACATCATCAACAACACTACTTTCTACAATGCCTTCCTTACCTCTGCTGATGTGCCAGAAATCTACATGCAGCAATTCTAGCACACAGTTACCAAGGTCAAGGAGTCTACATTTTATGAGTTTAATCTGGCTAACAAGAAGTGTCTAGTTAATGTTGAGGTGTTCCGCCAGGCTCTATACATTTGCCTAAGAATTCTAGGAAAAGAATTCATTGTACCTCCATCTAAATAGGAACCGCTCACCTTTCTCATTGGACTCGGATACAATGGAGAATTGACTCATCTGCCACAAATGTTCATTGATCATATGCACCAACTTTGGAGAACCTTAGCATCCATCATCAACAAACGCATCTCAGGGAAGACAACTAGCAATGACAGACTTCGTCAATCTAGAGTCGCATTAATATGGGGCATGTTCCATAAGAAGTACGTCGACTTTGCTGAGTTAATTTGGGAAGACTTCTCATATCATATTGACAATAGGCAGTTGAAGAAAAGCAGACGTGAAATCATGCCTTATCCTAGATTTACCAAAATCATCATCAACTATTTCCTCTCTATTCACAAATCTGTTCCAAAAACACTACCCTCTTGTCTTCATACAATCAAGGATGATGGTGTTCTGAGCTGAATGAAGTTTGTCAGAATTAGAGAAGACGTTCAAGAATATAGACGAGCAATTCCAGACGCAATGGTAACTGGTGATATCAAGCAATCTGAGATCTATCAGATGTTCATTAAATACTCCACTGGCTTGATACCTCCGAAGAAAACCAGAGGTAAAGGGTCACAAGGCAAGAAGGCAACTGTCACTCAAAAGCCTGCAAGTGTTGAAGTGTATGATGAATCTGACTCTAAACCTGCTAGAAAATAAACTGGAAGTAGAAGAGTAATTAAGAAGAAAGTCTCAATCTATACTAAGGACAACATCATTCCAGAACCAAATTTCGCTTTAGAGTTGGGAAAATCTATGAGCTTAACGGAGGCTGCAGAAGAGGAAGCAACAAGGCAAGTTTATGCTACTTATGAACGGATCGTAACAGAATCAGACCCCGAACCTGCTAGAAGAAGACCATCAGGTATTTCCTTTAGAGATACATCAAATGTGTCAAAGAAGATATCACCTGATCTGTTTGAGAAGCTAAAGGGTATTCAAACTATGACTGCTGAAGAACAACTAGCTGCTGACACGATGCGAGCACTCAAAGCCAACAAAAAATCTAGCAGGAGTCAGTCACATGTTGGAGGCTCAAGTGAAGGAACTGTTACTAAACCAGGGGTTCCCGATGAGTTACTAGTTATCCTCACTACCTCACATAAAGGAACTGGTATTAAACCAGAGGTTCCAGATGAGGTACAAGGCAGTTTTGCAACCAAAACTAATGTCACACTTGACTAGGGATCAGAAGAATAGAGTGTATACTCTAAAGAAGAAAAAGTTAATGAAAAGGTAGATTGGTTATATTTTGATGAGGATGAAGAGAAGAAAGATGATGCTGATGATGACAAAAGTATCGATCTTGAAGTAACTGACAATGAGGAAACTGATGATGAGTTTGTGCATGGTGATGAATATGTGCAAGAAAATATGGACGAGGAGATGAAAGATGCTGAAGTTGATGACACTGGGAACGGTGATGAAGAAATTACTGATACGACGAAGGCATATACTGAAAAGACAGAAGAAGTAAAGGATGACAACAACATCAAGCTCCAGCTTATCTGTATCTTTAGGTCTTGGTAATCAATTTCTTAACCTTTCTTCTGATAAATCTACAGTTGGAAATTTTAAGGATACTACAGATGCTGAGATTAACTCTTTGTTAGACGTTCAAATCCAACAAGAGATACCACATATCCAGTCTTCATCAATCCTCAATGTACATGTTTCGGTGATTTCTAAGTCTGCAGTTCTCTCACCAATACCGGAAATTCCTACAGTAACTTCGACAACAACACCTCCTCCTCCTCACTATGTCTCCGCTATATCTCATGTACTTGATGATGTGTCATTTTATACACTTTTTGGGGTCGTTTAACCCTCAAAATCGTGCATTTATGCCCAAAATAGGCACTTAATCGTTCCTTTTGAGGTATTTCTCATTTGGAAGGCATTTGGATGAATTACACGTGACTTGGGCTCATTTGGAGAAGAAACGAACAAGACTACGGACCTACACCAACATCACTCAAGATAATGTCATCAGCACCTGGAGACGGCGTCACCATTACACCGTGACGCCGTCATAACGAAGACCAAGACGGCGTCACATGATTCCACGACGGCGTCAGAGTACATGACCCAGCCCATTATCTAGAATATTATTCATCATGACGGCGTCACAACTAAAACGTGAAGCCATCACAGCGATTTTCCTATATATACAAACCCGAATTTAGGGTTTTAAGTGTGTAACTTTAGAATAAAAAGAGGTTACAAACCCTAGTTCGTTTAGCAGCTGTTAGAGACGAATTTAGGGCCTAAAAACCCTATTGTACTTCCTCCAACTCATGTTTTAATCAAGTAAGGTTTATTTAATCATCCAATATGTCTATGCGTTGTGTGATTTATCTATGTTCTTGCTTTATCT
>BQNB010029414.1:0-46209 GCA_026074375.1 Tanacetum coccineum | reverse complement strand
CAAATTCTCTAGTAAGAGAATTAAATTGCTTGTGTATTTTAGTATTTAAGAGAAAACAATAAAAATCGAAAAATCCGGAAAAGCAAATATTTTTGTATTTTTTTAATTATTTAACTTCTATTTATAATAAAAAGAAAAAGAAATATATTTTTTTATTTTTTGATTTTTTTTCAAAAGACGTAACTTTCGAAGACGAAAGGTTCTTCAAATCACGATCGACAAATTCAAACAAAGGAATCTTTAACACAATTCCCTGACAACGGCGCCAAAAACTTGCTACGTTTCTAATTGTATACGTAATAATATCAAAGTGAAATTCCAAAGTTACCCTTTAGGAAAATTCACACAAAAATATAATATACATTTTTACCGGTAAGTGATTACCGGGTCGTTTTTCCTCGAAGAATTATGAAATTGAGACCTCGCTTTTATTTGGACAACGATTTGAATGGTTTCGAAAATTTTGATTTGATTATCTATTTCTACAGCTAAAAACGTTTAAAGCAAGCAAGTAAAATTAACGACTAAGCAATTAAAGGCAAAAACGAATAACGGGGATTAACGAAAACGCGATAATTAAGCAAGTATACTAAAATTTAAGCCTACGAACGCAAATTTAATTTCTAAACCTAAATCAAGATAAAAGAAAATTTTAGAAAAAAGAAAATTATTTTTTTTGATTATTTTTTCTATTTTTTATGACTTTTTAAAGTTTTTAATAAAGAAAAATGATTAAAAATGCAAAACTAATCCTAAATATTCTAGGAAAATTACTAAAAGTAGCTAAAGTTGCAAGGAATGCAGGAAAAATTCAAACTATGAAAATGCTTAAACGAATAAGCTCTAATAAGCCATACAAGCACTCGAACTGCTTTTTGAAAAAGGAAAATAAAAATGTGTTATAAGGATTATTGTTGCACCCTTGGACAGAAAAGTCCCTAGGGCGCAGATGGTGAAGAGTGTGTGTGTTGAGACGTTTATAAAAGGGTAGAGGTTGGTTGAGGTCAAGGGTTCGAGCCTTGCTCACCCTTGACTTCCCAATTTCTCCTTTTTAAACATTTTTGCAAAAACTTTAAAAAGCAAAGTTATAGAATAGCTTAAAACTAAAATCTTTTGTGAAAACAACTTTTTCAAATCTCAAAAATAAATTGGAAATTAGCTTATTAAAGTAAACAGAAACATTTGGACTTTTTTACTTTTTCTCAAAACTTAATTATACTAAAAACTGAAGTAAGCTAAAACTATAACTAAATAAGCTATCACTATCCTAAAACTAACCTAATAAGCTAATCTGAGCCAGAAATGAGCAAAATGAAAAAGCCATAAGCTGAAAAACAGATTAAGCAATTTTGCTAGAAACAGTTCATAAAACAGACAAAACAGCTATTTTGAGCTTAATTTTCACTAAGCTAATGGAACCTTATGGAAATAAGCCTTATATCTACTTAAAGTTTATTCAAAAGACTATCTAAAACTTTAATCAGAAATGAATTTGAAATCTAAATAAACTATAAAAAGACTAAATGAAAAAGCTACTTAGGCTATATAACTTTGATTTTGATTTTTTAATGAAAAGACAGAAATAAGCTAAAACCTAACCTTGATAAGCTATGAACTTCTAAACATTAATCTAATAAGCTAGCTTAAACAAAAACTAAGCAAAAACTAAAGATTATAAGCTGAAAATCTCAAATAAGATCTTAGTGAAAAACTGTTAACCCAAACAGTCCCTTAAGAAAACTTTGAGCTTAATTTTCAATAAGCTAAAGGATCCTTATGGACTTTTGGCTTATACCAGCTTAAACCTTGACCTATAATCTACTTGAAACAACTTTTGAAAAGTATTTTAAAAATCAAATGATCAATGAAAAAGCTAGTTGAAAAAGCTGAAAATTCATTTTACTCTATTTTTGGTTTTTTGAATAAAAAGACAAAGTATTATTTTTAGACTTAAAAAGAGTTAAGCAAATAAGCTTTTTACCACCAAATAAGCTCAAACAGATCTTATATGGCCAAAAAACTACTTGTATACTAAAAATTAAAAGCTAAATCTAAGTCTAACCTGCTGAATTTTAAGCTAAAAATGACTGAAATACCTATTTTAACTAGCTGATGCAATTGACACTTAAATTTACCAAAATTCAAAACTAACTAATGCAGACCTTTAAAACCTGTTTCATCATTATTTAAGAACCAAATGAAGAGCAAAAAGAGTAATAAAAACAACTAGAAGAGTATTAAACTAAAAACATTTAAGAACCTGAGCTTATGCTAACAAATTCTAATCACTACTAACAAACTTGAATAAAACTTGATCTAACCTAACAAGTTCTTAAAATCCTAACTTATAAACTCAAAAATTAAGTTTAAAATCAGTCCAAAAGGCTAAATGACATTTGGCAGTACTAACTTAAGTAGTACTGCCTTGTGCCAAACACCCCTTTAAACTATTAAACCTCATTTTCAGCTTATAAATTTTAGATCCAAGCTATTAATCCTTAATACCAGATAGTGACAAGCAAATAACAGATCTAATAAACAATTTTCAATAAGTAAATAAGCAGAAATCACAAGCTACTATCTATGCTAATATTTTTGGTATTTTAGACAGATTTATAACAGATAAGAATAAACTAAGAATTTAAACTAATATCAAACACAATAAGCATTTAACAACTAAAATAAGTATTAATAAGTAAAACTAAACAGAATTAAGTAAACAATAAGCATAATTAAGCTACTATGCAAATATTAAGACTAGAATTGAGATGACAGCAAGAGCATAAAGAAATTTAAAGGAAAATGTACCTCCACCTCAGCTAAACAGAGGTGATTGCTCACAATAGAGCTTATAAAAGCTGCTTAAGCTTATAGCTTAAGCTTAATCCCAATTCCTATTCTATTCCTAATACCTGACCTTCAAGTACTATTACCTACTTGAAAACTCTTAGTAGCCATCCAATTCCATTGAGTTTTCAAGCATTTGATGAGCTTTTAGTAGCTTAAGAGTAGTATGAGCTTATGAAACAATATACGAGCATAACCATAATTTTGCATAAAAGTAAACATATGAAAAGACAATTTGATTAATAAGTAAACTTGAACTTTTTATTAATAGAAAAACTGAGTACAAGAGTGAAATTGAAATTACATTAACTTGAAAAACAATAAGCTAAAAAAACATTACAGTAAGCATAAGCTGAAAATCTATTCTAAAGCTACTAAAAAAACTACTTAAAAAACTGCTAATGTGAGTGAGGGAGAGCCCTATTTATAGTGCAAGAGTGAAGCTTCTAGGTCTTCACACGCTCCTCTTCATCTTTAAATCTTGGCCCTTCAATTTCTTTAATCATTGGATCCCATATCTTGGCCGTTAGATGAGATTGAGGCACACAGATTGCCAAGCTGGCAATCCCACATCTTTGGAGGTGTGTGCTTCTTTAACACTGATTTCAGTGTAAATTCTTCCCATATTTGTGTTTCTTTGATAGCCCGTGTGTCATTCCTTAGTCAAATCAACCAATTAGGAGCCATTGATGATGTTTTTGATGTTGAGATGGCACTTTGTACTTGGAATCTTCTTGGCCACGTGGGATAAGTGAAGAGAAGGGGATTTACCCGTTTGATTTATGCAGGGTAAACTTGGGACGAAGGTGAAATAGTAACTCCTTATTTCGCGCCTTTTTCTTTTTGTTTGACCCGGTTTATAATGGCTTTGACTTGGGCTTGGTTTAAAAAGGATTGGGCTGTGTAAGTTTTATTTGGGCTCGGGTAAAAAGGGTTAAGGGTTAATAGACTTAGGAGATAACGACCGTTAGTCTTTTATATTAAAAGGACTAACGGTGTTATTAATTTTGGACTTTAGGTGAAATAAGTTTAACAATAAGGGTTTTCTTGGTATTTTCAAGATTTTGTCATTTTATGGTTTGACCATTGTTGACTTTTGCTAGAAACTCCCGGCTCTTGTGCACTCTATCCGTCTCGTGTTTGTTTTGCCCGGTTTTGGCCGTTTTCTTGTGATTTTTGCAATATCCATACCTACACATCACAAATGACAAAACAAGCAATATACAAGCATAATTTGCACAATTTGATCATTTTAGGGTTATTTTTAGTATAAAATAGATATGTGATTTCTCACATATCAAAATTCCCCAAACTAAGTGATTATCGTGTCCTCACGCAATATTATATGCTCTAAAACCAAATACTCCAAAACCTTCCCAAACTAATCCTTTGAAAAGTAGCAAAGTCTTTTGTGGGGAGAAGTTAAGAGATCACAAGTTTTAAAACACCCCGCTTTCCATTTTCATAGAATTTTTTTCATATTTATGATCTTCATAATTTACAACATACAACTTATTCATGTGTGACATAATGTATTGCTTTCATTATTCATTGATAACTTTTAGGATCACGAAACAAAAAGCACCAAAAAGTGTCCAAATGGATAAATTCATCGTCCCCGACTTTCACTCCTCCAAGCCAAGCTTAAAAACAAGATCATTGTAAAATACAAGTTATGATGCTAACACTACTCATAAAAGCTAATTGTGTACTTACTTTTCCTCCCTTATTTCCTAGTTTTGTATCTCAAGATTTTATTTAAGTCATATACCCGAAGGCACTTTAAGACTTTATTTCGATACTTATTAATTCCAAAAATAAAGCATAACTGTTAAAAACGCAATAATTAGCTCCTAGCCCTTTTCAAAAGATCAAATGTCATCAAGATTAAAGTCCACATCGAGGCAACCAATAAGGTTCTAAAATTCACATGATTTAGGGTTAACGAAATTTGGCTTTATTATTATTATTATTGCAACATTATTAAACCTCGGTCCTTTAGAAGGCTGCAACATCGGTTGTGAGCCGGCAAGATGCAGCAAACTTTTATCAGTCTCGGATTATTATTACTATGTGCCTTATTTAGAAGACTACCACATCGGTTGTGAGCCGGCAAGAGGTAGTAAACTTTTATCAGCCCACAGTTTTTATTATTATTATTATTACATCCACCCTTTAAACGACTGTCACATCGGTATGCGAGCCGACCATGATCCAGAAGTCTTATTTCGGCTTCGGTTTATTTCATAATTATTATTATTATAGCCAAATTTCAAGCCATGTGGTCTTTTAAACAACTACCACATCGGTATGCGAGCAGACCATGGTCCAAGAGTGTATTTCCTCACAACACTAACGAAACCTCGATGTGTACCTTACTTTCACCAGAAGGAATCTCCACGAAGTAATCTAAACTAAAAATCGCAAAAACCAAAGAAACTTTATTTATTCAACAATTATTTAACGTTTATTAAGCTGATGGGAGCAAAAAGCCACAATTAACCTTTATGAGCCTTAACGAAATCCAACTATTCTATGTTTAGCATCAAAACTTATACTCTACTCTATCATCTCTTGTTCTTCAAAATTTAAAATTTCTAATAAAGAAACTCGTGAATACTTAGCCTAACGAATCGAACTTCGCATATTTAAAATCAATTATGGGAACTTGCAAAGTCTTGACTTTTTAAAGCTAGACTTGCGTTTATAGCTCCTTGTATAAAAGATTAGCAAAATCAATCTATTTACAGTTAAGGAGAAAGCTAAGATATAAAACCGGTCGGGTCAAAATTTACTTTTCATTCTCATCAACGGAAAGCCTACATTCGTGTCAAAACACTTTTTTTAACAATAAACTAGATATGAAGACTTAAAAATTTAAAATTTTTGCGGGAAAACGGGGTACGTGAGAACAACGGCAAAAGTAGGTAAGATCATATCGAAGATATAACTACCCCATACTAAAATTTAACATTGTCCTCATGTTTCCCTAGTTTAAGGCTTATAACCCCATACTAGAACTCAAAAAGTCGATAGCATAATTCCGACATGGATTAAAGTAATCCCAAAAAATCTAAAGCCGTTTATTAAGTAGGCTAAAAGAATAAATGGTAGTCGATAAAAAATCTAAGGATATTCAGATATCCCCAAACTAATGGCAAGCAAAGCTAGAAGCTCGAGCGACCGGACAAAAACACCGAACACGAGAGTCCTTCAAAATTTATAGGTCAATCCTACAAACATTCACAAGCACAAACCAACAAGAATTGAAAAAAGTACAAGCCTCCACACATCGAAATCAGACATAAGAAAAGAAGAAAGATAAGATTGGGGTTCCTCTCCCACGAAGCGCTTTGTTTTTGGTAACCGAGTCACATAGCTTGACTCGATCCCCGAATTCATTCGTCCTTGGGGAAAGTATAGAGAGCCCCACGTGACAAACCTTTGGATGGTATGTCCCCGTCCGAAGTAATGCTTCACACGATGACCATTCACCTTAAAGTTTGGACCATCGGGTTGAGATAACTCGATGGTTCCGTATGGAAAAACTTGGGTGATGGTGAAAGGTCCCAACCAATGAGTTTTAAGCTTTCCCGAGAATATCTTTAGACGAGAGTTGAAGAGTAAAACTCGATCACCAACATTGAAAATGCGGTTTTTGATCTTAGAGTCGTGAAGCTTCTTCGTTCTCTCTTTATATATATCAAAAGAATTCACGAAGCTTGAATCACAAAGCTCATTAAGTTTGAAGCTTCCCGGTGATCACATCCGCGGTTTTAGGATGAAATTAGACATGTTTTTTTTTTTTTTTTTTTTTTTTTTTTTTTTTTTTTTTTTTTTTTTTTTTTTTTTTTTTTTTTTTTTTTTTTTTTTTTTTAAAGCCCAATATCTTTATGCTCGTAACTCGATAGTAAAATGCAAGACTTCCGTACACAATTTTGTAAGGCGTAACAACCAATCGGAGACCCATTAAAAGTGGTATGGAATGCCCATTAAAGCGTCCTTCTAAATTAAGTCTCAACCGATGGAGGCACGGTTTTCTCCAACCGTCCTCTCAAGAATACGTTTCAAGCCACGATTGGACACCTCCACTTGACCACTCGTTTGAGGGTGATAAGCGGTAGCAAGACGATGAGTGACCCCATACTTAGACATTACTTTAGCAAATTGATCATTACAAAAATGGGTCCCACGATCGCTTATAATAGCTCTAGGTGTTCTGAATCGGGCAAAAAGAGATTTCAAAAACTTAACTACAACTCGAGCATCATTTGTGGGGAGCGCCTTCGCTTCTACCCACTTTGAAAGATAGTCAACGGCTACGAGGATGTATTTATTCCCTCGTGAAGACGGGAATGGACCCATAAAATCGATACCCCATACATCAAAGATTTCACAAACTTGAATAGCGTTTTGAGGCATTTCATCTCTTTGTGAAATTTTGCCTTGTCTTTGACACGTATCACAAGATTTGATCATAGTATGGGCATCTCGATATATGGTCGGCCAAAAGAAACCAACATCAAATACTTTCTTAGCGGTGAGATTGGCACTATGATGGCCCCCGGTGTGTCCTTCATGACAAGCTTTGAGGATATCATTAGCTTCTTGCCCATGCGCACACCTTTGAAAGATTTGATCCGTACAAATCCGAAAAAGGTAGGGATCGTCCCAAAAGTAATGTTTAACGTCCTTAAAGAATTTCTTCTTTTGTTGGGACGACATCCCTTTGATGATAAAATTCCCCGCATGGAAATTTGCAATGTCGGCAAACCATGGGGTACTTTCACTAGATATTTTACCAAGAGTCTCTAAAGGAAAATTTTCATTTATGTCTTTATTTTCTAACACATCCTTATGAGGATTCTCAGTCTAGATAAATGATCGGAGTAATCCGGCGAGGTCTCACTTCCTTTTTTTATCAGGATTTGATATCAATATTCTTCGTAGGAGGAGAACCCACCGGAGCAACCTCGGCTTGGCATCTTGTTTATTAAGAAGGTATTTTAAAGCCAAGTGATTCGTATACACTACGCTTTTAGATAAGACAAGATATGGCCAAAAATTTTCAAAAGCATACACTACGATGAGCATTTCTTTTTCCGTCATAGTGTAATGAATTTGAGCTTCGATCATTATCTTACTAGCGTAATGTATAGGCTGAAAATGCTTCGTCTTTCGTTGTCCCAAAACCGCACCAATCGGTAGGTTCCAATCGGGGACAACTAAGATCAGAGCTTCGGTAAGATTCTTTTTAAGAGTCTCGAAAGCATCAATACAGTCCTTAGAAAACACAAACGGTGTTTCCTTCTCAAGAAGATGAGTCATAGGTCTAGCAATGTACTGGGAAAAGCTTGGATAAATCGCGTAAAAAACCCGGCATGACCTAGAAACTCCTAACAACCTTTTATACGTAGTCCGGGTGAGGGAGCTTAGCGATAACATCGACTTTAGCACGATCGACCTCAATTCCCGACTTTGAAATTTTATGTCCTAACACAATTCCTTCTCTACACATAAAGTGGCACTTCTCCCAATTTAGAACTAAATTCGTGTCTTCACACCGTTTTAGCATCTTTTCTAAATTGGAGAGGCACGAATCAAAACTATCCCCAAAAACCGAGAAATCATCCATAAACACTTCCATAGTCTTTTCGATCATATCATGGAATATGGCCATCATACACCGTTGGAAAGTACCAGGAGCATTACACAAGCCAAAAGGCATGCGACGGTACGCGAAAGTTCCATACGGGCATGTGAAAGTAGTTTTCTCTTGGTCTTGGGGATCTATCGGTATTTGAAAATACCCCAAAAATCCATCTAGAAAACAATAAAACTCATTTCCGGCTAATCTTTCTAACATTTGATCCATAAATGGTAATGGAAAATGATCTTTTTGAGTCGCTTCATTTAATTTTCTATAGTCGATACAAACTCTCCACCCGGTAACTAATCGTGTTGGAATTAATTCATTTTCTTCATTAGCAACAACGGTTATACCACCTTTCTTGGGAACACAATGCACGGGACTAACCCATGGGCTGTCGGAGATCGGGTAAATCATTCCGGCATCAAGAAGTTTTAGGACCTCCTTTTTTATTACCTCGTGAATTTTTGGGTTAACCCGTCTTTGACTTTGAACCGTGGGTTTGTAATCGTCCTCCATCAAGATTTTGTGAGTACAAAAACGAGGGTCGATACCCTTGATGTCGGTGATTTTCCATGCAATGGCCCGTTTATGTGATTTAAGCACCTTTAAGAGGGCTTCTTTTTCATCATCTTTTAAACCTTTTGCAATAATCACGGGTAACTTATCGTTTTCTTCTAAGTAAGCATATTCCAAATGAGATGGTAAGTCTTTTAACTCTAATTCCGGAGGCTCTTCAATTGAAGGTTTTGCCTTGGTCACTTCCTTTTGCTTTAGGTCCTCATTCTTCTTTGGAGGGAGATTCGGAGACGGGTCTTCATTTAACAATTGCTCAAGGTAAAGAATATCTCCCTCCGTGTCGTAGAAATCATCATCCAAATCAGTAAACTCATCCGGAGTTTGTAAGAAAGTCTCGATTTCTTCCAAAATGAAATCTCCTCCTTCAAAAGGAGTGAACGAAGGGGTAGTAGAAGAAAGAATCGGGTCCGAAGACGGAGTGGGATTGCCACCCGAAGAATTATTCGAAAAACCAAGTACTTCTTGAGAAAACTCCTCACAAGCCACATCAATGACGTCAATTCGGTTTATCGACGTATCATCATATGTCGAGGAGTATCGCGTAGTTTGATTGAGATTAAAAGTGACGGCTTCGTCATTAACTCGAAGGGTTATTTCTTCTCCATAAACATCAATTAAAGCACGACCGGTCCTCAAAAAGGATCTCCCAAGAATGAGAGGAACCCGAGGATCGGCTTCAAAATCTACAACAACAAAGTCGGTAGGAAAGTGAAACTTTCCCACTTTGACAAAAATGTCTTCGGCGACTCCTTTAGGTCTAGTAATGGATCGATCCGCTAACTCTAAAGTCATCCGAGTTGGTGTAAGTTCGGGAAAGGATAACTATTTCCAAATGGAAAGAGGCATAAAATTTATGCTCGCGCCAAGATCGGCCAAGGCGTGACATACATCCATTCCCGGTAAATCACATGGAATAAGAAACTTGTCGGGATCTCCCCCCCCAGAGCTTTCGAGAAGCTTTTTGAGACACGCCGAACCAATTCTTTCCATCGTTCAACGGTATCTTAGCTAATTCAAGCAATTTTTCCTTATTCATAAGCAAACTCTTAATCATAGGGGCAAATCTTGGCATCAAAAGTAAAGCGTCCGCGAAGCTAATGTCAAAGCGCAAATCTTGAAAGATTTGAAAGATCTTCTCCATTTGATTTGAAGCTTTGTCACGGAACTTTTGATCATTATGTCGCGAAGGATATGGAATATTCGGCTTAGGTAAAGTCTTTGGAACATATGTGGGGGGAGTTTCCTGAATCGGAGGGTGTTAACCTGAGTGGAATTGTAGCGGATACTTCCTTGGAAATTAGATTGCTCTTTATCCGTTGTCTCCTCGGTTTCTCATTCCACTACCTTTTTAAGAGAAGGATTAGTAGGAATCGAGGGTCCCTCATAAGCAACACCACTTCGAGTAGTGATTGCTTTCATCTCACCTTTCGGGTTTGGAATGGTATTACTCGAAAGAGTACCCGAAGTTGAAGCTTGGTTTTGAAAGAATCCACTTAACATATTTTGCAAGTTATTTTGAAAAGCATTTTGTTGATTCATCAAGACGGTTTGTTGAGTCTTCATTGTGTTTTGAATTTCATTCTTAAATTCTCTTTTCAACGAGTTGATTTGATTTTATATGTTTCTTATCATTTGATCATTAGTTCTCTTTTAACTTGAAAACTCATTTGAAAACTCTTGTTGAACATGATTATTAGGAACTTGAAAAGGTTGGTTTTGAAATCCTTGATTTTGAAAATTTGGAGCATGATTATTTTGAACTTGAAAACCTTGATTACCATGAAAATTATTTCCCCGATTAAAATTATTTCCTTGACCTTGATTTTGATTATACCTATTTTGACCATTGTTTTGCACCGGAGCAAAACCGGGTGGTGCCATTTGGTTACTAACACGGTTCGGAGGGTTTACTTGATTGTAAGTACCCGTTGCCGCACAAACACTAGATTGATTGTTATCGGTATTAGGACAATTGTAGTAAGCATGAGGCCCACCACAAGTAACACATATTTCCTCAACCGCTTTAACCGGAGCGGGAGTGACAACTTTCTTAGAAACAATTTCAACTAAGGTCTCCAATTTTTGGTTCCGCCAGCTTAATCATTCTCTCCATGACCGGTTTTACTAACACTTTCCCTAGAAGTCGTATTCATCCTAGAAACATTCGATTTGTTACGTGAATAACGAACTTTTGACTTATTCTCAATTATGTTCAAAGCCTCTCTAGTAGTCTTACTCAAAAGATTTCCACCCGCCGCGGCATTTAAGGAGTCTTGATCGTTATCATTTAAACCGTTATAGAAAGTATCTACTTGAGTTAACTCCGAAAATCCATGGTGGGGACAAGCTCTAAGCATTTCCTTAAATCGTTCCCATGCTTCACTAAAGGTCTCATCGAATTTTTGGGTAAAACGAGAGATTTCGTTCTTTAAGTGAGTGGTCTTCGAAGGAGGAAAAAATTGATTCACGAATTTGGTTACGAGATCCTCCCAAGTCAAGATAGAATTAGGTGGTTCTTTTTCGTACCAAATCCTAGCATTCCCCTCGAGGGAATATGGAAACATCATTAATTTAATCACATCATTCGGCACATTCCTAAATTTCAAAGTCGAGGTAATCCTTTTAAAATTATTAATATGCGTATGGGGATTATCCCTCTCGAAACCATGAAACGGGCTAGCTTGAACTAGTTGTAACAAATTCGTTTTGATTTCAAAGTGATCCGCATTAATTTCCGGTATAACGATAGCTTCTCCATACCCTTCCGTGGGTGCTCGGAGTAGCTCTTCCATTGTTCGTTCCGCCATTGGTGCAACTTCAACGATAGTACGAAGCTCGGGTTCGACTACGTTTGGAACACGTCTTCTATTTCGACGTCTCAGAATGGTTACGGGTGAATTATTTGGAAAATTGGAATTTCTAGTGCGCATGCACTATGCAAAACAAACGAGGTGAGAAAATATATACACAAAAATATTTTTGTTTCACCGAATAATCAACAAACTTAGGGTAACTCCCTTAAGTAAAACTTGCAAACGGGGGACGTAGTGGGAGCGAATCGCCTTAAAAATGTTTGTCCCTTCGGGTCGTAGTTCCGTGGAACAACCCTCCTAATAGCTTATTTCACAAAAGAGGTGCGCCTTTTTCGTAAGTGACACAAGACGGTAAATTTTGAATCTTAAGTTCGGGAACTTATTAATGGATATTCACAAATTCTCTAGTAAGAGAATTAAATTGATTGTGTATTTTAGTATTTAAGAGAAAACAATAAAAATCGAAAAATCCGGAAGAGCAAATATTTTTGTATTTTTTTATTTAAACTTCTACTTATAGTAAAAAGAAAAAGAAAAATATTTTTACTTTTTAATTTTTTTTAATTTTTTTAATTTTTTTTTTATTTTTTGATTTTTTTTAAAAGACGTAACTTTCGAAGACGAAAGGTTCTCCAAATCACGATCGAAAAATTCAAACGAGAGAACTTTAACACAATTCCCCGGCAGCAGCGCCAAAAACTTGATACGTTTCTAATTGTATACGTAATAATATCAAAGTGAAATTCCAAAGTTACCCTTTAGGAAAATTCACACAAAAATATAATGTACGTAAACCGGTAAGTGATTACCGGGTCGTTTTTCCTCGAAGAATTATGAAATTGAGACCACGTTTTATTTGGACAACGATTTGAATGGTTTCAAAAATTTTGATTTGATTATCTATTTCTACAGCTAAAAACGTTTAAAGCAAGCATGTAAAATTAACGACTAAGCAATTAAAGGCAAAAACGAATAACGGGGATTAACGAAAACGCGACAATTAAGCAAGTATACTAAAATTTAATCCTACGAACGCAAATTTAATTTCTAAACCTAAATCAAGATAAAAGAAAATTTTAGAAAAAGAAAATTATTTTTTTGATTATTTTTATATTTTTATGATTTTTTAAAGTTTTTAATAAAGAAAAATGATTAAAAATAGTAAACTTTACTCTAAAATTCTAGAAAAATCACAAATAGTGTAAAACAAAATTCTTGATTTTATAAAAATGTTAGCTAAAAATATAAGCCCTAAAAGGCCAGAAATAAGCTACGGCTTATTTTAAAATGGAAAACTTAAAATGAGTTTAAAAGAAAACTAAGGGAAGATTTGTTTGAAAAAGACACAAGGGCGCGTTGGACAGTGTGTGTGTTTGTGGGACGAGTGTGTGCTAAGGGTTAGGTCATGGGTTCGAATCCCATGGCCTAACTTTTTGCAAAAACTTTTATTTTTTTAAAACTTTTTAAACTAAGTTGTAAAGCAGATGAAAATAAGCTAAATTTATAAAAGCAACTTTTTCTAAAAACTAGTAAATAAGTTGGAAATTAGCTTAAAAACAGACAAAATGCACTTAACTAGCTATATGGTTTTTTTTTTATCAAAACTAAGAACACTCAAAAACTAGAATAAGCTAAGGCTTAAGCTAAAGAAGCTACAGCTACCCTATGTCTACCCTAATAAGCAAGTGCAAACCAAATTTGAGCAAAAGAAATAAGCCATAAGCTGAGAAACCAATAAGCACTTATACTGAAACTTTAAACCAAACAGACAGATTAGCTACTTTTGAGCTTAATTTTACGCACACAAACGGATCCTTATGGAAATAAGCTCTATACCTACTTAAAGCTTGTACTAAAGACTACTTAAATCATCACTTGAAAAGCATTTTGAAATTCAGATGAGTAAAAAAAACTAATGGAAAAAGCTAACTGTTCTATTTTAACTATGTTTTTGGTTTTTTTTAAGAAAAGTTAAAATAAGCTGAATTCTAACCTTAATAAGCTATGAAATCTAAATAACAACCTAATAAGCTAATTAAAACAAGAATCAAGCAAAAACTATAAGCTATAAGCTAAAATTTTCAAATAAGCACTTTGAGATAAACTGTTAACCAAACAGTCTCTTAAGGCAACTTTAAGCTTAATTTTCTATAAGCTAAAGGAACCTTTTGGCTTTTTAACTTATGCTGGCTTAAACATTGATCTAAGAGCTACTAGAAACAGCTTTTTAAAACTAATTTGAAAATAAATTGATTAAAGGAAAAGCTAAATTAAAACTGCTTATTTACTCAGTATGTACTGAGTGTATTTTTGTTTTTTTCAAAAGACAAATTGTAATTTTCAAGGCTAAAAACAGATGGCTTAATGGACTTTTAAAGACAAAATAAGCTAAAACAGATTGAAAGTGACCTAAAAACTACTTATATTCTGAATTTTATATCCTAAGAACTACTTTTAACCTCTGATTTTTAAGCTTAAAAATGGCCACTTTACTATTTTCTATGCTGATGCAGTTTGCACATGAAATGACCAAATCTCAAATTTAACTAATGCAGTCCAACAAACTTAGATTACTTCACTTATAAAACTACAAACTAAGAGCAAAGAGAACAAAACTAACAGCTAAAATAGATTTGAGCTTAAATTGATAAACTAACTGAACTTATTTTAACAGATCTTAACTATAACTAACTAACTTGAATGAAAACTAATTCAAACCTACAAATAGCCTTAAAACCAGATCCAATAAACCTAATTATGAGATTTGAAACCAATCCTAAGGACCAAATGGCCTTGGCAGCACTAACTTGAGTTAGTGCTGCCTTGTGCCAAACACCTCTTAAAAAGGCTTAAATCCATTTTTAGCTTATGAAGATGAGATTTAATGCATAAACAAGTAATACCAGATAATAATAAGCTAATAATAGACCTAATTAACAGATCTAAGCAACTGAATAAGCAGAATTAATAAGCTACAAGATTATGCTAATATTTTTGGTATTTTTGACAGATTTATAACAATAACAAGCAAAATGAAATTTAAACTAACAAGCATACTCAATAAGCATCAAATAAGTATACTAAGCAGAAATAAGCAAATCTAAACTACAAATAAGCAATCAATAAGCAGATTTAAGCTAATAGAACAATTATAAGTAGAAATTTAAATGACAACTAAGAATAAGAAAAAGAAAAGAGAAATGTACCTACACCTCAGCTAAACAGAGGTGTTTGCTCTTATTAGAGCTTATATCAATAGCTTTAGCTTATAGCTTAAGCTTAATCCCAAATACCTAGTCTATTCCTAATGCTTAACCCTCAAGCACTATTACCTACTTGAAAACTCAGCAGCCATCCAATTCCATGGAGTTTTCAAGCATTATAAGAGAGCTTTTATGTAGCTTTAAGAACAATACGAGCTTATGAAATAGTAAAGCTTATTTAACCATAATTTTGCATAAAAGTAACAATTTGAAAAGACAATTGATTAATAAGTAAACTTGAACTTTTTATTAATAGGAAAACTGAGTACAAGAGTGAAATGGAAATTACATTAACTTGAAAAACAATAAGCTAAAAAGCATTACAATAAGCATAAGCTAAAACTATTCTAAAGCTACTAAAAAACTACTTAAAAGAACTGCTAATGTGAGTGAGGGAGAGCCCTATTTATAGTGCAAGAGTGAAGCTTCTAGGTCTTCACACGCTCCTCTTCATCTTTAAATCTTGGCCCTTTAATTTCTTTAATCATTGGATCCCATATCTTGGCCGTTGGATGAGATTGAGGCACACGGATTGCCAAGCTGGCAATCCCACATCTTTGGAGGTGTGTGCTTCTTTAACACTGATTTCAGTGTAAATTCTTCCTATATTTGTGTTTCTTTGATAGCCCGCGTGTCATTCCCTTGTCAAATCAACCAATCAGGAGCCATTGATGACGTTTTTGATGCTGAGATGGCACTTTGTACTTGGAATCTTCTTGGCCACGTGGGATAAGTGAAGAGAAGGGGATTTACCCATTTGATTTATGCAGGGTAAACTTAGGACGAAGGTAAAATAGTAACTCCTTATTTCGCGCCTTTTTCTTTTTGTTTGACCCGGCTTATAATGGCTTTGACTTGGGCTTGGTTTAAAAAGGATTGGGCTGTGTAAGTTTATTTGGGCTCGGGTAAAAAGGGTTAAGGGTTAATAGATTTAGGAGATAACGACCGTTAGTCTTTTATATTAAAAGGACTAATGGTTTTATTAATTTTGGACTTTAGGTAAAATAAGTTTAACAATAAGGGTTTTCTTTGTATTTTCAAGATTTTGTCGTTTTATGGTTTGACCAAGGTTTGACCATTGTTGACTTTTACTAGAAACTCCTAGCTCTTGTGCACTCTATCCGTCTCGTGTTCATTTTTGTCTGGTTTTGGCTGTTTTCTTATGATTTTTGCAATATCCGTACCTACACATTCACAAAAGATAAAACACACATATACAAGCATATTTATGCACATTTTCATCCTTTTAGGGTTTGTTCTGATACAAAAAGGATATGTGATTTCTCACATATCATGCATTATTACCTAAGTCCCTAATTTTGCCATTAAGACCCCACTATCATGAACCGTTAATTACTTATCAAGGTCAGCGCGAATACTGTGAATAGATCTATTTGGGACTGAACTTCCCCGTTGGTGTACCTATACTTTCGGTAACCAATAGCACATCATTTGAATAACTATGCGGGTGTTTGGCAAAGGCACCCGTTGGGGCAACTACTTATGATTATTGATTATCTTAAGGCTTCGGTGTCATGAGCTTAGGGCAATAATACTATTTTTAATAATAATTGTAAATGTATGCAATTATTACAAACTATGGGTGTATAACAACGTAACCCACTATTGAACTTGTATTCAAACTGTTAACTTAAACCTATGAATTTCACTCAACCTTTGTGTTGACTTTTTAAATTGTTTATCTCAGGTAATTAACCAACTTATGGCACGGAGTGGCACAGACTTGAAGATGGCAAAACTGTTATCATTCAAACTTTATGTTTCTAGATTTTAGGACCTCTGTTTTTGTAAACTCTGATGAATAAATGAATGATAACTAAATTTTCCAAAAATGTCTCCTTACGATTCATTTTCTATGATTATGACTGTTGTACTATGAAGTAATACCCCAGATTAGCTTCCGCTGCTATATTTATGTAACAACCCGAGTTTCAGGTCAACATTTATCCTTAGCTAAGATAGTTATTTTTAATTGCGTAAATAATTATAGTCGTTATGTTATATGTGGTCGATTAGAATTTCTATTCATAGGGTAATTTCATTCCGTGATTTAGTTTCTATTTGTTTTTAGCATTTAAGAAAGTTAGAAAATTTATTTTTATTGCTCTGAGAGTGTAAATATGTTAATTTTGTATTTTTTGTCGTTTCCCCGAGTTTTTGTAAAAACCATTTTTAAAGGTCGTGTTTTACGAGGTATAACGTTTTATTAAAGGTTTTAAACTATATTTAGTGGGACAGATTTAAAAATATTTATTAACGTGATGTTACCCGTGTTTAGTTGACTAAGTAACGGAAATACAACCATTTTGTATTAAACTTGCAAGGACTTATGAGAAGGAGGGACCTAAATTGCCAAGTGATCAAAGTTTACTTCTATAAATAGGGTCCATATACTTCCATTTCACTCTTTTATAAAAAAAATTTCATTTTCTTGCTCCTCCCCTCCTCTATGTCCGTTCAAAATATATACACACACACAAATCCATTGTCAAAAATTTATTACTCATATGCATTTAAATCCGATTACACCATTTTATGTCACACCCCTAGAAGAGGCCTGGACGGAATACATGTCCGAGGGCGTGATGTCATAACAATCCGAACACAAAGCAATAAAGAACGGCCACTAATCATGGACGTTTGAAAAAGTTTACTCGTTGCATAAAAGAAAATAAATTTAAGTTTTACAACCCGTCATAAGAGAGTTAAATGTAGCGGAAGCATAGCAAAGTTTTGATAATGACAACGAGTATATAATAGATAAGTCTTGATCGCAAAGTCTCATAGCACATAGACTCCATTACATTCAAGAATGAATGCCACAGCGTAAGCAACTAGAAACATGTTTAAAAACGTCAACATAATGTTTGGTGAATTCATAGTTAATGAGTTTATTACAGAGTTGGACCACAAGATTTCAAAACGCATGCGACTACTATAACAGATACAATATCACATAAAAAGTATTTACTGTTACGCTAAGCTCATGACACCGATGCTAATAAGATAGGGCATATCATATCATGCCACATAGTATTCCTGCCCTTAACTGGTGTCCCAAACCAAAGACCACCACAACGTATAATCGACATGACATATATCCATTTGTTCTTCGTTAAGTGGAACCAAAGCGGATAGGGGTAATTAGTCCAAATAGATTTATTTATGCATTCGCTCTCACTTAACCAAACCAATTGGCCATAGGTGACTAACAGTTCATGATAGTTCGGGCAATAGTGGTTTGTAGCAAAACTTAGACAACACATAAACATGTAAAACTCACGTTAAGAACTTGTGTCCAATTTAAAAGCAAATAATGTTTCTCACCCCAAAGTATAAAGCATTTGAAAATAGGTAAAACGTGAGGCTATGAACTCACCTTAACAAGGATAGGCGATAATCACAACAACGATGATGATATAAGGAGGTCTAGCCGCGACCTAGATTAAATACGGGTATGACTTAGCATTCGGCAAGGTAAACAAGTAAAGCATCTATGTTCATCATTTAAAGCATCCAAGTGTGTTTGCGTTTTAGTAATAAAAGACTTAGAAAAATTTATAACATCTTTGATAAATCTCGACACTTGATTTTTATGTTTTATAAATCGCAACTCATATGATTTTATGGTATGCTGGACCCGATTACGAGATTGTTTCCGCATAAGTTGCTATTATCGAAGTCCCTTATTTCATGAACCGTTAATTGCCTTGTTGTGAGGTAAACGCTAATGCATTAAATAGATCTATTGGGTTTGACAACCCTGTCCGGGGTTTGAATCCTTGTGACCACCCTGTCAAATGGACATTTTGTTATTAGAAATTAATAGGTATATGACAATAGTACCTTGTTTGGGGCACCTTTTAGCATATGAAATATTATATTTTGGTTAACGTTCGGTGTCATGAGCTTATTGCGTGGAAGAAAAGAAGTTGCTATACATTGCATTTTGTTGCTGTTTTTACTGAGAAACTATTAATGTGTTTCAAAGATTTTGTACGTTATTGAATTAAATTTAAACTCTATGAATTTCACTCAACTTTGTTGTTGACGTTTTAAACATGTTTTATCCCAGTAACCAAGGCTGAAGGCAACGATGGCGTGGAGGTGTCGTGCGTGTGGTGAAGGATTTTATGGAAAGACTTCTTGTGTGTTCCGATCTTTCAAAAACAATATCTCTTGTGGTGTTTAAAACAATGTCTTTTATTTGAAAACAATTTGCTTTTATTGGTTTGTAATAGACGGTGGTTACGATTCTGTGAGACCTAAACGCATTTTTAACTCTGAATAATTTTGGAACACATGTTTGGTAAACGTCTTATTTGAGTCTTTTTCTATTATCGTGGTGACGGATGCTATGTAGTAACACCAAATTGCTAATTTCCGCTGCGCAATCCGATGCCCCTCGGGGCGGGTGTTACAGTAACTGTTTAAAAATTCCTTTTCTTTTAAATGTTCAGAAAGAGTTTGTTTAAGACGATCAATCTCTACATACTATGCACTTGAATCTGAAACGATATCATTACTCTTTAAATCAACATTTTGTCCTTCTTTCAAAACTTTAATCTGTTCCTTATATCTTTCAAGCTCAGCAGTTAAAGTATCATTGACACTTTTAAACGGTCAAGATTTAACTGTACAATTATACTACTTGGTTTTCAGTTTGTTCAATCACAGATAATATCCGTGCATCTTGTTGTGTGCAAGAAAGTTAGAATTTTGAATAGCTGCCGGTTGTGATTTAATCATAACTGAGCATATTAAGAATGATATCTATTCGGACTGGTTATTTTCAGTCCTCTGAATGGTTCAGAAAAACACATAGGACTGTTTCAAAGGGGAGTTTGGGAAGAACGACATCGCCTGCCACAGCTGAATTAATCAATTTGTTATCCACATTATCTGATATGTGTACCGTCAGCTAGAGCATCTGAACCATAATGGAGATAAATTTGCATGAGAGCAACTTTGGCAGTGTATGAGTTCCATCACAATCATAGTCATAAGCATCAAATCATCGCTTGATAAGCAGCATTGTGAGTAATGACGGTCTGTGTGGCTTGACCTTCTGCAATTCCTAGATCTGCCAAAAATGCTAGCTCTTCCTCATGTAGAATTTAACTATTTGCTTGAGCTTAAACCAGCAACACTTTATCCTTAAACCATGAATCATCCCGTTTCCTTTTAGGTTTAGTGCACTGTTTGGACATGTGTCCTTCCCCCTTGCAGTTGTAATAAGTAATCGTCATTTGTTTCCCATAATTACTTCCAGTTTCTCCTGGAGTGTAGGTCCTTGTAGTACCCGCAGCAAAAGAAGTTTGTCTCCCCTAAACTAGTTGTATGGTCACTCTCCCATCATTAATGGTAGCTTGTTGCCTAGGGTTTGACGAATTCTTGAGCTGGTTATTGGTAGTAGGATAGCGGGAAGTGACAACGGCAGTCAAGAAAGACATCATGTGATTGATGGCATCAATGGGATCATCACCTTTCTGGAACACTGGAACAATTAGACCTGAGTCTAGTTGGGGAAATTTAGGTTGTTGGTTAATTGTAGGAGCATATTCCAATTGAGGGATGGATAATGGTGGAGAATAAACGTTGTGGTAAACTGATGATTGATAATCATTGGATTGAAAGTGATGAAAGAGTGTTGATGATTGATTGTTTAAGTATTGTTGAGACTGATAAGGTGAACCATGCTGTGGAGACTGATATAGTGAAACTTGTAGTTGAAATTGAGAGTTTTGGTGTGAATTTTAATGAGTTTGATAAGGAGACTAGGTTATTTGATGGGTTGCAACCAAAGCAAGCGTATCTGAGTTGCGTTCATGCATTAAACGAACTTCATTTGCATGAAATTCGTGTTGTCCTAAATAAGCATGAAGCTGATCAATATTAGTTGTGTGCAGATCCTTAACCAGTTTGACATCTGTCACAAATTTGCTCCACTTAGGAGGAAGAGTATTCAAAAACTTAGTGTTCACCTAAAATTGTTCCAGTTTCACATTGTAGATGTTCATGTCATTAAGTAGTAGTGAAAATCTCAAGTAGAAATCACGTAGTGTTTCTCCCATCTTATAATCAAACTTATCTAATTCATCATAAAGCTTACACCCTCTTTCCTGCTTCGTTAATGAAGTTCCTTGCATGAGAAGTTGAATTATTTTCCAAAGTTCCTTAACGATTCGATGATTGCTAACAAGTACATAGACCTCGGGTGGTAATCCTTGGAGAATGATATTCGTTGCTTTAACATCACAATCAGCTTGAATTGCTTCCGTAGCAGATAATTCAGAATATTTTTGTTGATCCCAATAGAATTGATCTTGCTTAGCTTGTATAAGCCTAAGTTGTATTGAATAAACCAAACAACTATGAGTAGAACTTTGATTGTGAAATATCAAATACTATGCGAATCTAGTCAATGATACAAAAGAATTTCCCAATGAAACAGAAATAAAGTAAGATTTAATAACAAACAGTTTACCAAACTTTCAGCCTCAATATAATATGAACACTCTTAATAGTGTTAGGGTTACAAAACCTTGAAGCTATATCGATATCAAAACAAAACAATTTCTAGATATCTAACTCTATGCCCTAGGACCTCTTTTTATACACCAAGGAGTCCTAACCGGCTTACAATATTTTCCTAAGTTATCATGATCTTCTAAACAAATAACTTATACGTATCTTTTACAAAAATATCTCATACTTATCACATAAGCAATCTTTATCTTTTCTCTGATAAGTCTTTGATCTCTTCTCTGTCAGCATAAACTCTTCCAGCAGTTGTAATCTTCAAGCAGTTGTAACTTTTACACCAACAGTAATAACTTTTGTACCAGCAGCACTAACTGTGTACAAGCAGCATTAACTACTTAGAAAGTTTTTTTCAATCTTCATCAGCAGTACTAAGTTACACTAACAGTAGTAACTTACAGTAGTAATATACACTAGCAGTAGTAACTTATACTAGCAGTACTAACTACTTAGCATATTTTTCATTAAGATTACTAACAACACTAATTTATGCTTAGCAGCAGTAACTAATACCTTAACAGTCTTAACTTCCATTTAGCAGTAGTAACTTCCAAACAGCATCAAGAGGCTTTTAATCCCAACAATCCTCTTCTAAACTTGATATTTATCTTCAAAATCATCAAGTTTCTCAATTAAAAGCTTCATCAATTCACCAGGGATGCTTTCCAAAACTTCATTGTTTCTTGAGCTGTTTTGTCATAAGCTTAAGAAGCTGATAACACGTTTCATTCTAATTGTCAGCTTGCAGCTTCTTATTTAGTATATTAGTAATTGTTGCAGGTGTAAAGGGATATCTCTTCTCAACTAGCATATAGACATTCAATAATCTTCAAACTCTCACAAAGGTATTCCACATGGAAATCATATAGCCTCCAAAGCAATACTTTCATTCCTTGTAAATTCCTCCATATTAGATCTTCTACATGATGTTCAAACATAGTCTTTAGATCACCCCATAACACTCTTTCATAGCCTTCTTTTGGCCTTGTATTCCCATGCTTAGCTTTAACCAACTTCCATAGATTTTCCAAGCCTTCTCTGTCAAACTCTTTGAGCAGTTGACTAAACAATAAGTATGTCTTGCCACTTCCATCAGCTCTCATTATTTCATAATAGCCATTCCTTCCTTTTCTATGAATCTGAAAATTTACAAGGGATGCGGGCTTGGTAGCTAGAGGTATAGCATCAATTGCTACTTTATCATATTGGACAATCTCAAAGCATTGTTTAAGATCTTCTTTCTCTTTATCATCTTCCATTTTTTGTTTCTTTGCTACCTCTTGTTCTAGCTTTTCTCCTGCTCTCTTAGAACTACTTTCTTGTGCCATCTCTGCTTCAGCTTTCTTTATCAACAAACAAGTTTACCCTTCTCACGGCTTTATCAAATAACTTCTGAATTTCTGTAAAAGACTTGTTCTTCAATTGACTTTGCTTGTAACTAGCCATGTGTTTTAGATAAGTTGACATTGTACTTTTCTTTTGTGCTTTAGTTGGTGGCTTGTTTCTCTTTCTTGAGCACTTAATGCTGGCAAAGTTTTAGCTGTTCTCTTTCTCCAAAAGTTCTACAAACAATATTGCCTTCTCTTCATCTGTCAATTCTTCTTGCTCTCTTGCTTGAAATCTTTCAGCCAATAACATATCAGCCTTTATCATTTCTTGCACATTATCCCATGAAATGTTGGCTTCTTTAACTTTCTCAGCCTTCTCTCTTACAAGTTCTTGCTTTTTGGTTTTGTGTTCTTCCTTCTTCACATTGTATTTAAAAGCAAGTTCTTCATTAATCTATTGTTCTTTCATCTTCAAAGGCTTCTCAGGTTCAATCATCTTAGCTTTTCCTTTATCCTTGATGTTTGAAGGTATTATTTGTTAGTGTTTGTTCTTGTTGTAGATTCACCAGGGTCTCTAAAAGTAATGCTTTTAGCTTTGGGTATTGTTGAGGGTGTTGTTGTGGTTGTACCTGACCACTGGCTCTTGTACCATAACCTTAGGTTTTGCACTCCTCAATTCAGCCAATGCTTGAGCCAAATTGATCTCTTCAGTAGTAATTGTTGCAGCAGTACTAACTACTTCTTCAACAACTTTTTCACTTTGCTCTACAACAAACACTTCTTCCACCATTAAAAACCACCTGTATTAAACATTTGACATCATCAAACCTCCCCTGAGTTTCAACAACCAATGTAACAACTGCATCTTGGTCAATGTCAGTAATTTTCCTCCCCTGTTTGGATGCATCCTCTTGATCACCCAAACCTTCATCTTCAGAGGAAACAACTTGTGCAGATCTACCAACCTTGAATAGTATTTTGAGCTTGGGAGTTCTTGACCTTTGCTTCTTCTCAAGCTTCTTCACCTTTCTTTTTAAGCTTTCAATTTCCAATGCCTAAGTGGTCTTTGTATGTTCCAAATCAAGAACCCTATTTTGTAAGTTGGTACACAATGTAATCAATTCCTCAAGTTTCAGTCTATCCTCACCACTGAGAAGTGGATCATTGGAATATGTAGGTACATTCTCCTCATTGGCAGCCTCATCTGCTATAGACTCTATAGGACCACTGGATTAAGGAATCTTAGTGTCTTTTCTCTTTGGCTTCCTTAATTTTTGTTTCTTCTGGGGTTGAGAAGTTAATGGTTGAGTAATAATGGGTGTGTAATGGGAATCAGTATGATTAGCTGAACCTTCACCTATTTCTTCCTGAGCTTGAACCATCAAGGTTGGAAATAAGGGTGTAACTGCTCCAGAGAATCCTTTCCTAACCCTTTTTATATTACCAAATACCTTCTTTGTGTGAGAGGGTGTAACAAAAATTTCATCATGAGTAGACATATCACCAATTTGGTTTACCAAAAAGACTTGTACAAACCTGAAACAATAAGAAATTTGACACTACTATCTACATTCTTCACCATACTTTTATCTACATTCTTCACCATACTTTCAAAGATATACTTAGAAAAGTTGAATTTCTGGTTTGTGGCTAAGCAGATTATTGTAGAGGCCTTAGTGCTACTAAATTCGTTCCATGCAGTAGACTTAGCACTTAGGCATTGCAGAATAGTATGAATCAAAAACTTACATTGAGGAGAAAAGTAAGCCTTGTAAAATGTAAGCTTCTGAGAAAGTTTTTCATACCCCATATGTGTAAGCTGCTCAAAAATAGTGGCATTGGGTAGACAATCAGTACCTTCAGCATCTTCCAGTTGAAGATCTTCCTTAAAGTGATTCCAGTGGAGGATCATCTTCTTCTATCCACTATGGGAGTGGGGGGTGGGTGGGGGGGGGGGGGGGGGGGGGGGGGGGGGGGGGGGGGTGGGGGGGGGGGGGGGGTGGGGGGGGCCCGGGGGGGGGGGGGGGGGGGGGGGGGTGGGGGGGGGGGGGGGGGGGGGGGGGGGTGGTGGGGTGGGGGGGTGGGGGGGGGGGGGGGGGGGGGGGGCGTGCAACTGAACTTCTCTATTAACAGTTTTCACCTTTGCAGTAGCCTAGAACTGCTCAATACATGAAGTATAGATTGTAGGATTAACCGTTAACATATATTTGATAGGATTCGCATTCAAGAAATCCACAATTTGCTCAAACCCTTCACTTTCAGTGGGTTTAGCCAAGAACGCGACCATGTTGTGTGAATCAGCAAACTTTAGAGCAGACATTGTGATGGGTTTTGATAATAAATGATAAAATTGAGTTAGGGTTTATGATTATAGAGTATATGAAAGATTGAAATCGATTAAATGATTGAATGAAACCCTTAATCGAAGTATTTATGAAAATACCCTCAACAACATTAACGTTCACCAGCAGTTGTAAGTTATGCCTAGCAGCATTAACTTTCAACTAGCAGTAGTAAGTAACCCAGCAGTAGTAACTCAGTAGTAAATTAAGCCTAGCAGCATTAACTTACAACCAGCAGTAGTAAGTTATGCCTAGCAGCATTAACTTTCTCTAGCAGCAGTAAGTTTATGCCTGGTAGTATTAACTTTGAATCACCAGCATTAACTTCAATTCCTTTCTAATCAGCATTGCCATCATCAAATTAATATTTTAACTTACAAATTATGCACTGAGTTGTTTTTTGATTTCTCTCAAATTCCTTTTAGCTCACAATTCTCTCATGTCTGTTTTTTGCTATATTCAACTCTACTTTCTTTTTTTCAGCTCAAAAATTCTCTCAATTCTTTTTCTCACTAAATCACTCTGTCTGTTTTTAATCACACATCTCTCTTTCTGTTTTTCAACTCACAAATTCTCTCAATTCTTTTTCTCACTAAATCACTCTGTCTGTTTTTAATCACACATCTCTCTTTTTGTTTTTCAACTCACAAATTCTCTCAATTCTTTTACTCACCAAATCACTTTGTCTATTTTTATCACACATCTCTCTTTTTGTTTTTCAACTCACAAATTCTCTCAATTCTTTTACTCACTAAATCACTCTGTCTTTTTTTAATCTCATTAATTCTCGCTATTCATTTACCTCACCATCTTAAAGATTTAGCATTCCAATACTAGCAATTAATATTGAAATCTACTTACATCAAATGCTTTTGTAAGCAAATCTGCAACATTCTTGTCAGTATGAATCTTGATCATTTGAATTAGCTTCTTTTCATTGGAATCTCTGATAAAGTGATGTCTAATCTCAATGTGCTTTGTTTTTGAATGAAAAACAGGGTTCTTAACTATGCATATAGTACTCTCATTATCAATATAGATCTTTGTATGCATAAAGTTATACCCATAATCAAGCAATTAATTTTGAATCCAAAGCACTTGGCCACAACAACTTGAAGCAGCTACATATTCAGCCTCTGTTGTGGAATTAGCAACCACATTTTGCTTCTTGCACTGCCATGAAATCAATCTACACCTAAGAAATTGACAACCTCTTGTTGTAGACTTCCTATCTAAGCTTGCTCCCGCATAATCACTATCAGTGTATCCAACCAAATCAAAAGGTGAATCTTTTGGATACAAAAGACCTAATTTAGGTTGACATTTTAAGTATCTAAAAATTCTTTTCACAGCATGAAGATGTGATACTTTTAGGTTGACTTGGTATCTTGCACAGGCACATACTACAAACATAATATCAGGTCTTGAAGAAGTAAGATACGTCAATGAACCAATCATTGATCTATATAAATAAACATCTACTTCTTCACAATCTTCATCTTTAAGCAAAGGCTTTTGAGTTTCCATAGGTGTGCTTGTTGTCTTGACATCAGTAAAACCAAATTTCTTCAAAATCTCAGTCACATACTTGTCTTGACTGATAAAAATCCTATCCTCCTTCTACTTTACTTGTAGTCTTAAGAATATAACACCCCGTATTTTAGGGTCATTTACGACGTCAGTATATTCACTATTTATTTTTAGTATTGTACGCGTTTGCTTTTAAATCGTAATCGTTAAGTTAAATCACGTAAGATAAAAATTATCATTCAATGTAAACGGGCATCAAACAATTAAATGTTTACATCAAGCAAGTGTTAAGTAATTATTTTGAGTATAATTATTAACTTTGTTCATTTTATTTTTATTGGTTACGTAAAGTGATTACGTTTCGCGAGAAAATACGTTTAGGCATTCCCGGAACCACCAAAACTTTTCTACGCTTCAACAAATACCCACAATTAAACCCAATACTCAAATTTTACAAAAATATCTTATACATATGCATATAGAACCGGATATGGGATGAGAAACAAAAAGATATTATCTTAGAAAACACCTCTCCTTGATTTCATAGGATGTTCTCTAGTTTTAGGAACCATTAGATATTTCTTGCAAGACTTTTATGTACTCTTGACCAACTATACCTAGAAATCCTCTATATTTTCCTTGACTAAGTTCTAGGTATATAATGCCTAAACTAGGAAAGATAACACATACACTCTCATTTCCAAAGTGAAAACAACACAAAACTCTCTCCTTTTCCTTCCTTATAGCCCACGGCCAAAACTCCCCATCCTAAATCATCCATACAAATTTTAGTCACCACATTTACAAGTGTTCTTACATCATACCTAAAATAACATAAGGTGTTTAGAAAGTTTGCTTTAAGGTTTACAAGTGTTAAAAGAAGAAAGTTTAAGATTAGGGTTTTGGTGAAATTAGGGTTTTCAAGGTGTTGAAAGCTAGGGTTTGTTTGCTAAAAAAGGGTTTAGATCATATTGTTCATCATCATACTTCATATTAAGGTTACCTAAAAACCTTAATCTCTTTACTTTTGTGATTCTTGTGATTTTCTATGCAGTTTGTAGGTTTATGTGTTAATCACCCATCTAAGGAATTTTTTACTTGTTAAAAAAGGTTTTTTACACGTTGTTTTTGGTTTGGTATCTTTTACATATGACTATTTGAGAATGTTGATATCATGTTATAATGGATTTGTGTAAAGGATAGTACATGTGTGGTTTATGATAAAACTGTATATGTATACAAGATACCTAAAAAATGTTATATATATAAAAGTTCATGAACAAAATGGAGTATGTAAACTTATAGATTCTTGTGATTCTTGGTACATAGTACGGATAATCATGACTAGAGACCCTAAGGATGTATGGACAACGTGATATACATGGTTATAATGGACTGTGGCAACAATGTGGGTTATTAAAACTTAAAAGGTATAATAATTCTATATACTTTTAATAACATTTTTTGAGAAATTTCTAAAAGTTTGGGGACTATCAGAATTCGTATTTCTAGGAATATATTTTATGGATTTTATAAAATAACTACAGTCACAAGGTCTGAGGGGATAGTGGGAATGTAGAGAACTTGAAATAACCGATTTTATAACGAAGGTAGATACGCTTAATTTTAAGTTAATACGTTAATTTAAACGCTGTTTATAAAAGATATTTGATAAAAACCAATTACTATTTACATCTAATGAAAATATAATACATTTTTTATCAGTTATTACTTAATTTTAGGATTTCGAAAGAACAATAAGAATCATATTGTTATGATTAATTAACGAAGGAGTTAGGAAAATTACGTTGAGTTTACGTACAATAAATTACCTTTGTTAAAACTAATTTTATTAAAGTGTACCTGTTCATTCTCTGACATGAATTTTTGTGATAATTATCATTATATTTGATAAACATCTTTTTAGGTTTTGAAGACGGAGTTAAACGGAATAAAACGAATAAAATTGACATTTAGGATGAGTTAAACGAATATTCAAACTACGTACTAGTAAGAATCAAACAAATACGAGTTAAAACGAATATATATTACGACTTTTAAGGGTTTTTCGATATACAAAATGTTATTAATTGAATACGTTAGTAAACGTCATTGCATGAACAGTATTAAACCACTGTTCATAGGGGACTAAAAATATGGAAATGTAATATTTTGATAACTCGTCTTAATAAGAAAGCGGGAACATAAGAAACGTAGTCAAGGGCGGCTTAAAACGATAAAGTTACGTCGTTTTCACTAAAGAGATATTTATAAACGTATTTACTTTATAAATATGATTTCACTAAAACGATTAGATGGTGATGTAGCTATATAGAATTATATATGGTAGTAGTTATTCAAAGTGCTTAGAACTTATACGACCTATACTTGATTAGGTTGCATTCGGTCATTATCGTGACGCATTATCTGTTGTGATATACATTGTTGATTGTTCAATTCACTCGAGGTGAGTTCATAGCCCCACGTTTTACATTTACAATGATTTATAAGTTTTGGGGTGAGAAACATATGCATGTTTTACAAATAGGACGCAAGTGTACATTTTAACATGATTACGTGTTTGCCTAAGTAGCGATAACCCTCTGTGCCCACAATCATGAACTGTCAATTGCTAGTATAGTGAGCGCGAATGTTATGAATAGATCTATTGGGATTGACATCCCCGTTCGGGTGATTAGCTATCACTGGACAAACGAACGTATACCATGTCGGACATAGGATGTTGCGGGTTAGAACATCACCATGGGCAATGTTGGCAATTTATATTGCAATTCATTTATGTCAAGCTTCAGTGTCATGAGCTTAGGAAACGTAATTACATTTTATGATATTTGCATCTGTTGCATTATCATGGGGGAAATCTTGCAGTCCTACATTATACATTTATAAACCTATGATTTTACTCAACAATATGTTGACGTTTTAAAGCAATATTTTTCAGAAGGTCAATAAGGCACGAGGTGCAATGGATACACTGGTGGTTATATTTTGAAGTCACATGTTAAAGATTTGGTTACATTTCATTTTAGGATATTTGTTATGAACTAGTATCTTTGTATTTTGGGAAACAATGAACAAGTAAAGCTTTAGGCTTTTTGTAACAAACGCTTTGTTAAATCCAATGTATCAGTTTTAAACGACTTTTTGGTCGTTCTTATATTATCTTGTGTTATTGATCTATGATGTACCACCCTCAGACCCATATTCCGTTGCAATCCATTTTGGGGGTGTTACAGATTGTTATCAAGAGCCAAGGTTATAGAGAACCAGGTTAAATGTTTTGGCTAGACTGTAACCATTTTCAAACATTGCATTCATACAAAAGGGATTTTTACGGGACATACATACACTAGTTGTTGCATTAGTTGATTAGACTAGATGCATTCATGATTGATATACATGTTATGATATAAATGTATATTACTATAAGAGTCTTATATTAAATACTAATATAAGCTATTTTGGATTTTTAGATACAGTCATATCGGATTCTGAGAATTCCACGGTTACATACACGGAGGTATCTAGTCCATTTGAGGACTTATCAGACATTGGATCCCCAGGAGTTGTTGGACCCATGTACGAGGGACTTCCCTGGATGCTAGATGACCCATATGTGCAGGTCGTTTTATAGGCCCCACCATCACCAGACTACGTGCCTGGCCCTGAGGAGCTAGAGCAGGCACCACCTTTACCAGACTTTGTTCTAGAGCCAGTTTATCCGGAGTTCATACCACTAGAGGATGAGGTACTCCCAGCTGAGGAGCAGCCACTACCTGCTGCTGCCTCACCCACTGCTGATTCACTAGGCTATGTTCCTGAGTCAGATCCTAAGGAGGATCAAGAGGAGGATGATGATGAGGACCCTGAGGAGGATCCTACCAACAGAGGAGACAATGGCGATGATGAGGATGAGTTATCTAATGATGATGAGGATGATAATGTTGATATTGAGGGGGATGAGGAGGAGCACCCAGCTCCTGCCGACTCTATAGCTGTTGCTTTACCAGTTGTTGATCATGCCTCATCTGCTGAGGAGACTGAGCCGTTTGAGACCGACGAGTCTGCGGCCACACCACCACCACATCCTGCATACCGCGTTACTACTAGGATGTCAATCCGAGATGAGCCACCTACAACATATTGGTCTGAGGCAGAGATTGCCAGACTCTTTGCCATACCATCACCTCCACCATCACCACTTTCCTTATGGTCATCACCACTACCTCAGATTCCCTCACCATCACTACCTGTATCACCTCTACTACTACCTGCTAGCCCTACTTATCCTTTAGGATATAGAGCTGCGATGATCCGGCAGAGAGCCGAGGCACCATCTACTTCCCATCCACCACCACTACCATCACCTATTGTACTTCCACATACCAGCGCATCTGTGGCCATGTTAAGAGCTGTTGCACCATCTACCTATATCTTAGCACCTTGATCAGAGGCACCATCATTCGGGACACCACCACTCCTACCTATACCACTACCTACTCCATCACCACCCTTGCTTCCTCCCTCTACTAATCGTAGAGTGGAAGTTCGTGAGGCTTGCTTACCGCCTTAAAACAGGCTATGCTTTACCTATGGTTCAGGATATAAGGTGGGCGAGAGTTTATCTTCTCCCACTGGTAGACCTGATGGAGATTTTAGGAGAGACTATGGTTTCATTGCCACCCTGAATGATGAGATTATGCGAGATCCAGAGAGAGATATTGGTTATAGGATTACCGACACTTAGGATGAGATGCTTGTGGGTATGCCAAGGGCACCAGCGACTGATGAGATAGAGTTAGGTCGACGGTGAGACAGGACACAGCCGAGATATATGGGAGGTTGGATGATGCATAGACTGAGCGACAGATGGTGACCAGTCGGGTCAACATGTTGGTTAGGGATAGGCGTGCACATGCTCGCATAGCCAGGCTCATGGAGATTGAGACCAGGATGTCTCGAGAGGCTTGGGATGGTCTATGGATGTGAGTGACCTCGCATGTACTGAGGTTATGACATTGCGCACTCAGGTCGTAGCACAGTGGTCAGAGATCGCGGAGTTGTGGGCAGCAGACCGCAGGAGACAAACACGGTTGACAAAAGCCCTGAAATTAATGAAGACACTACAAACATAGTTGATAGCACTTCAGAGTCGACAGGGACCCGCTAGAGGTCCAACACAGCTAGATGCACCGGAGGAGGCCGGTAGCAGTTCATAGATCTTGTTATGGCTAGCTATTTTGTACAGCATACAAAGTATTACGGGTAACTCCCGGCTAGTATAGCTTTAGGTTGTATATATTCTTTTATCTTGTAACCTAATTGTAGTGATCGTTTTATATCTGAACCAGTCATGTATGTTTTCCAATTTATATATGGAATGGTTGTATTATGTCACATCTGTAATCGAATTTATTATGAATGAATGTCGATTTAGCTTATCCATTGTTAATATTCAATTAAGTTGTATATTTCACTGTGTGTTGTGATCTCATTTTACTTATTGTGTATATGTCATGTCATGGTTATGATTTTATGAAATCTAACGGGTATTATATTTTCTTATGATTTGAAGAAAATGGCACCAAAGAAAAGGACCACGAGGTTAAACCCAGAAACAACAACCACAACCCCCGCCACCACATCTGTTACTAATGCCCAGCTTTAGGCAATGATTAACCAAGGCGTTATTGCCGCTTTGGCAACACGTGATGCTATCAGAAGCACGAATGGTGAAGACAACCATAATTCTAGAACGGGTGTTAGAAGAAATGAGTGAGCCACTTGTGAGTGTACTTACCCAGATTTCATGAAGTGCCAACCTCTAAACTTCAAAGGCACAGAAGGAGTTGTCGAATTGACTCAATGGGTTGAGAAAATGGAAACTGTGTTCCGTATAAGCAACTATTCTGTAGAAAACCAAGTCAAGTTCTCCACTTGTACTCTTTTGGGAAATGCTTTAACATGGTGGAACTCCCACGTTAGGACTGTTGGTAACGACATTGCTTATGCCATGACTTGGACAGAACTGAAGAAGAAGATGACTGACAAGTACTGCCTGAGGACCGAGATTAAGAAGCTCGAAGTCGAGCTGTGGGATTTGAAAGTGAAAGGTACCGATGTGATAGGATACAACCAACGTTTTCAGGAATTAGCATTGTTGTGGGTTAGAATGTTTCTTGAAGAATCTGACAAGATTGAGAGATATGTCGGTGGTTTTCCCGACATGATCCACGGAAGTGTAGTAGTATCAAAGCCTAAGACAATGCAAGAGGCAACTGAAATACCAACCGAACTGATGGATAATAGAATCCGCACTTTTGCTGATCGTCAGACAGAGAATAAAAGAAAGCAAGATAATAACCAACAACAACAACCAGAAAACAAGAGGCAGAACACCAGCAGGGCTTATGCTGTAGGGACTGGTAAGAATAAGCTATACGGGGGATCTAAACCCCTATGCCCTAAGTGCAATTATCACCACGATGGTCTGTGTGCTCCGAAATGCCACAAGTGCAATCGAGTTGGCCATATGGCCCATGATTGTAGGAGTCCTGCTAATGCCAACACTGCTAATAACCAAAGGGGCATTGGGACAGGTCAGAAGCCTACTTGCTATGAATGTGGTGCCCAAGGACATATTAAGAGGGAATGTCCAAAACTAAAGAACAACAACAATCGAGGCAACCCAGCTAGAAATGTTAATGCTCCAGCGAAAGTGTATGTGGTAGGCCATGCAAGGACAAACCCAGACTCCAATGTCGTGATGGGTACGTTCCTTTTAAACAACCGCTATGCTTCTATATTATTTGATACTAGTGCTGATAGGAGTTTTGTGTCTACTGCATTTAGCCCCTAAATTGATATCACACCAACTGCATTAGATCACTATTATGACGTTGAACTAGCCGACGGGAGAATAATTGGGTTAAACACTATCCTTAAGGGTTGTACATTAAACATCTTGAACTACCCATTTAAAATAGACTTAATTCCCGTAGAACTTGGTAGTTTCGACGCTATAATTGGTATAGATTGGTTGGTAAAGTACCAAGCAATCATTGTGTGTGCCGAGAAGATCGTTCGTATCCCCTAGGGAAATGAAACTCTAATCGTTCACGATGATGGAAGCAACCAGGGAAACGAGGCTCGTCTTCACATTATCTCGTACACCAAAACACAAGAATACATGCTAAAAGGATGTCCAGTCTTTTTGGCAAACGTTACTATAAAGGAGACGAAAGACAAGTCGGAGAAGAAGCAACTTGAGGACGTACCAATAGTTTGAGATTTTCCTGATGTATTCCCTGAGGACTTGTCGGGTCTTCCTCCGACTCGACAAGTGGAATTTCAAATCGATCTGATACCTGGTGCTACACCTGTAGCACGGGCACCTTATCGATTGACGCCTTCTGAAATGAAAGAGTTGTCAGAGCAATTGAAAGAACTATCTGACAAGGGCTTTATAAGACCCAGTTCCTCACCTTGGGGAGCTCTGGTCTTGTTTGTCAAAAAGAAGGATGGATCGTTTTGAATGTGCATCGACTATCGGGAACTGAACAAGCTGACAGTGAAGAATCGTTATCCACTCCCAAGAATCGACAATTTGTTTGATTAACTACAAGGATCCAGTGTTTATTCTAAGATAGACCTGCGATCAGGTTATCACCAGCTTCGAGTACGAGAAGGAGATATTCCAAAAACGGTATTCCGACTTTGGTTTTTTTATTTTTGGTCATACGAGTTTCCAAGTTACGCCAATTTGGATTTTGACGAAAGGCTACTAGCGTATTTATAGGACCTTTTGAACTACGTGTGCAAGCCATGTTGGATAATTTGTGATTATTTTATGACGTATCCTTATTACTCCAAGATAAAGAGGAACATGAAGAACACCTTAAGGAGTTTGGAATTGCTTAAGAAAGAGATAAGTTTGTATGATAAGTGCTCTAAATGTAAATTTTGGATATTCCTAATGTACAATTTCTCGGCCACGTGATTGATAGTCAAGGGAATTCAAGTGGACCCACAAAATCGAATCATAAGGACTGGGAATCTCCTAAAACACCAACGGAGATTCGCCAATTCTTAGGTCTCGCTGGGTATTACCGAAGATTCATCGAAGGATTTTTGAAGATTGCCAAGTCGATGACCAAGCTTACTCAGAAAGGAGTTAAGTTCGATTAGGGAGACAAGCAGGAAGCTGCCATCTAGTTATTAAAGTAGAAGTTGTATAGTGCGCCAATTCTAGCTTTACCTGAGGGAAGCGAAGATTTCGTAGTCTATTGCGACGCGTCGCATAAGGGATTGGGTGATGTATTAATGCAAAGAGAGAAAGTAATTTCTTATACATCACGCCAATTAAAAATTCATGAGAAGAACTATACAAATTATGATTTGGAACTTGGATCGGTAGTCTTTTCTCTGAAACTTTGGAGACACTATTTGTACGGAACTAAGTGTATGGTGTTCACGGATCACAAGAGTCTACAACACATTCTTAATCAAAAGGAGCTGAATATGAGGCAGCATCGTTGGTTAGAACTGCTCAGTGACTACTACTGTGAGATCCGTTACCACCCGGGGAAAGCGAATGTTGTTGCTGATGCTTTGAGCAGGAAGGAGCGGAGTAAACCATTAAGAGTTCGATCCTTAGTGATGACTATTGGCTTGGATCTTCCTAAACAAATCCTGAATGGTCAGACTTAAGCACGAAAACCAGAGAATATCAAGAACGAAGATGTTGGAGGTATGTTGCTTGAAAATTCTAAGGATCCAGAGAAATTTAGAACAGAAAAGTTGGAACCCCGTGCGGATGGAACTCTATGCTTTAATGGCAGGAGTTGGTTGCCATGTTATGGTGATTTGAGGACTGTGATCATGCACGAGTCCCACAAGTCAAAATACTCTATTCATCCGGGTTCTGACAAAATGTATCAGGACATGAAGAAGCTATATTGGTGGCCCAATATGAAGGCCAACATCGCCACCTATGTTATAAAATGTCTGACATGTGCTAAAGTCAAGGCCAAACACCAAAGGCCATCAGGATTGTTGGTACAACTCGATATACCTCAATGGAAGTGGGACAATATCACTATGGATTTTGTCATGAAGCTTCCTAAGTCGTCACAAGGCTACAACACTATTTGGGTGATTGTCGACCGACTTACTAAGTCTGCAATCTTTGTACCCATGAGGGAAAATGATCCCATGGAGAAACTGGCAAGAATGTACCTAAAGGAAGTGGTCACGAGGCATGGAATCCTTGTCTCAATCATTTGTGATCGCGACCCGAGGTTCGCATCGAATTTTTGGAGGTCACTTCAAAAGGCTTTGGGTACTAACTTTGATATGAGTACTACATATCATCCACAAACTGACTAAAAAAGCGAGAGAACTATTCAAAATCTCGAGGATATGCTGCGTGCTTGTGCGATCGACTTCAGAAAGGGTTGGGTTAACCATTTGCCATTGGTCGAGTTCTCATATAACAACAACTATCACGCTAGCATCAAGGCTGCACCATTTGAAGCACTTTACGGTCAAAAGTGTCGTTCACCTGTGTGATGGGCCGAGGTTGGACAAGTGCAACTCACTGGTCCAGAAATAGTTCAAGAAACAACAGAGAAGATCATCCAGATCAAGCAAAGGATGCATGTCACCCGTGATAGGCAAAAGAGTTACGCCGATCTAAAGCGTAAGCCGATGGACTTCCAAGTTGGGGATAAAGTTATGCTTAAAGTTTTGCCTTGGAAAGGGGTCATACGTTTTGGCAAACAGGAGAAGTTGAACCCTAGGTACGTTAGACAGTTCAAGGTGTTAGAAAAGGTTGGATCCGTTGCAAACAAGCTTGAGCTTCCTGAAGAGCTAAGCAGGGTTCACAATACGTTTCATGTATCCAACCTAAAAAAGTGCTATGTCGACGAACCATTAGCCGTTCCGGTTGAAGGATTATTTTTGAGGGACATGCTTTCATTTCGTTGAGGAACCTCGTCCAAATCATGGATCGTGAAGTCAAACAATTGAGGCAAAAGCCGGTGTTACTTAATTGTCAAGGTTTAATGGAACTTAGGCGAGGCCCTGAGTTTACGATGTACGTGAGACTATTCGGATGAAATATCCACACCTCTTCACAAAGACCGCACCGTCGTCAAGTGCCACGTCTTAAGCCTTAAGGACAAGGATCATTTAACGGGGGAAGACTATAACACCCAGTGTTTTAGGGTCATTTACGACGTCAATAAATTCACTATTTATTTTTAGTTATTGTACGGTTGCTTTAAAATTTGTATCGTTAAGTTAAATCGCGTAAGCTAAAAATTATCATTCAATGTAAACGGGCATCAAACAATTATATGTTTACATCAAGCAAGTGTTAAGTAATTATTTTGAGTATAATTATTAACTTTGTTCATTTTATTTTTATTGATTACGTAAAGTCATTACGTTTCACGATAAAATATGTTTAGGCATTCCCGAAACCACCAAAACTTTTCTACGCTTCAAAAAATACCCACAATTATACCCAATACTCAAACTTTACAAAAATATCTTATACATATGCATATAGAACCGGATATGGGATGAGAAACACAAAGATATTATCTTAGAAAACACCTCTCCTTGATTTCATGGGATGTTCTCTACTTTTAGGAACCATTAGATATTTCTTGCAAGACTTCTATGTACTCTTGAACAACTATCCCTAGAAATTCTCTATAAGTTCCTTGACTAAGTCCTAGGTATATAATGCCTAAACTAGGAAAGATAACACATACACTCTTATTTCCAAAGTGAAAACAACAAAACTCTCTCCTTTTCCTTCTTTATAGCCCACAGCCAAAACTCCCCATCCTAAATTATCCATACAAATTTTATTCACCACATTTACAAGTATTCCTACATCATAACTAAGATAACCTAAGGTGTTTATAAGGTTTTCTTTAAGGTTTACAAGTGTTAAAGGAAGAAAGTTCAAGATTAGAGTTTTGGTAAAATTAGGGTTTTCAAGGTGTTAAAAGCTAGGGTTTGTTTGCTAAACAAAAGTTTAGGTCATATTGTTCATCATCATACTTCATATTAAGATTACCTAAAAATCTTAATCTCTTTACTTTTGTGATTTTATGCATATATGATGTTTATGTAGTTAATCACCATCTAAGGACTTATTTACTTGTAAAAATGGATTTTTGCACTTGTTTATGGTTTGGTAAACTTTTACATATGATATATGAATGTTGATATCATGTTATAATTGATGTATAAGTATTGTACATGTGTGGTTTATGTATAAATGTATATAGATTCCTAAAAAGTATATATATAAAAGTTCATGAACAAATGAGTTTGTAAACTTATAGATTTTTTGATTCTTGGACAATATATGGACTAATCATGGACTATAGACCCTAAGGATGTAAGACATGTGATATAAATGGTTATAAAGGACTTGCAACAAAGCGGTCAAACTAAAAAGTTATAAAACAACTTTTAAACACATTTTGAGAAATTTATAAAAATGGACTGTTAGAATTCGAATTTTAAGGCATCTATTTTATGATTTTATAAAATACTACATGTCACAAGGATCGTGGACATGTAGATAACTCGAAAAACTGATTTATAACGAAGGAGATATGCTAATTTTAAGTTATACGTTAATTAAACGCGTTTATAAAAGAAATTTTATAAAAACCAATTACTATTCACATCTAATGAAAATGTAAACATATTTTATCAGTTAGTACATAATTTTAGGATTTCGAAACAATAAGAATCATAATTTTATGATTAATAACGAAGGAGTTATGAATTACGCGAGTTTACGACAATAAATACTTTTATAAAACTATTTTTATAAAGTTACTGTTCATCTCAGACATGAACATTTTGAAAACATCATTAATTTGATAAAACTTTTATGATTAATAACGAAGGAGTTATGTAAAACGTGACGCATTATCTGTTGTGATGTACGTATAGTGAGCGCGAATGTTATCATCTACATACACTTGAACTAACAGAATATCACCTTTGTCCCTTCTGATAAACAAAGTGTTGTCTATCTTTCCTCTCTGAAACCCATTGTCTAACAAATAAGTTGACAAGGTTTCATACCGAGCTCTGGGAGCTTGATGCAGTCCATAAAGTGCCTTTTCTACTTTGTATACTCTATCAGGGAAGTCTGGATCTTC
The DNA here is from genome assembly GCA_026074375.1 of Tanacetum coccineum. Lineage (NCBI taxonomy): Eukaryota > Viridiplantae > Streptophyta > Magnoliopsida > Asterales > Asteraceae > Tanacetum > Tanacetum coccineum. The sequence continues at coordinate 7,075 of BQNB010029414.1, read as the reverse complement.
AAATCCTGGTGGTTGACAAACATAGACTTCCTCTTTAATCTTACCATAAAGAAAAGCACTCTTGACATCCATCCGGTACACCATAAAGTCTTTAAATAAGGCATAGGCTAAGAATAGCCTAATTGTTTCAATTCTGGCAACAAGGGCAAAGACTTCATCATAGTCAATCCCTTCTTCTTGTGTGTACCCTTGAGCAACCAATCTTGCTTTGTTCTTTATCACAATGCCTCTTTCATCATTCTTGTTCCTTGTAACCCATTAGTGCCTATGTGCTTTTGCTATTTGGTAAATCCACCAGGTCCAGACCTTTATAATTGAATTGTCAGAAAGCTCATCCTGCATAGCTTCTATCTAGCTTGGATCCTTCAATGCATGAATTACCTTTTTGGGTTCTTCTTGTGATAGAAAGCAAGCAAATAAGTTCATTTTTGAAATTCTTTTATGGGGGGGGGTTTTGCTTCTTTGCTGTACTGAACTAAACAAACCATATTTTCAAAATTCTTTTGTCATTCTTCTTGTTTGAGGTGCTGAATTCAAGTCTCTAATAATTTGTTCAACTGGATGATCTTTGTGTATTCTTGTAGTTGGAATAGGACTGACAGGCATAAATGTATTCAAATTATTCATGTCAGCCTCTGCACCAACATCTTCATAATCATCTGAATACACAATATCTTCCAATTCAGGCATATTTGGATCATTTGGAAGTTCAATGCTTGTATTACTACTAACAGCATTAACTTCTATGCCATCAGTATTAACAGTCATTAACTTCATTTGAGCTAGTAGCATTAACAGTGTTAGTGCTGTTAACATTATCTTCCTTCTCTTGATCATTACATTTACAATCTTTCCTTGGATCACCACCTTATTTTCCTGGTTCTTCAGTAACCTTCTTTTCATTATCTCCTGAAGGTTTGAATCCAGCATCAGGAGAACTCTTTGAATTTTGAGAGAATGGTAGATCAGCAGGCCACAATGGTAGCAGAATGTAATCTTTGCCAGGTACTGTCTCCATTCTAGCTTTACCTGCATCATCACATGCTTTTGTACCTGCATTACCATTAGACTGATTTCCTGCAACAACTGGCTTATAATTCATTGACTTTGTTAGTGCATCAATATCAAAAAGCCAATTTGGTCCACTTCCTGCAATATTAGGTGTATTCTCACTAAATTTGATATGCAGGTTCTCTTCAACTATCCTTGTTCTACTGTTGAATACTCTAAATGCTTTACTATTGATTGAGTACCCAACAAAGAATCCTTCATCAACCTTACCATCAAACTTGCCTAAGTGATCTATGGTATTGAGAATTGTAACAGGACACCCAAATGGTCTCATAAATCCTAAAGCTGGTTTTCTACCAAGAAAAAGTTCATAAGGGGTCTTGTTATGAGGCTTAGTTACTAATACTCTATTTTGCACATAGCAAGCAGTATTAACTGCTTCAGCCCAAAAAAGTAGTAGGTAGTTTAGAATCAGCTAGCATTATCCTAGCAGCCTTAATCAATGTTCTATTTTTCCTCTCAGCTACTCCATTTTGTTGAGGAGTTCTAGCTATATTAAATTCTCTCTTAATACCTTTTCTCTCACAAAACTGATTTATCTCCTTATTCTTAAACTCAATTCTATTGTCACACCTAATTACCTTAACCCTTAGATCTATTAGATTTTTTACTCCAGTTATAAAGGACTTAAGAATGCCACTAGTCTCATCCTTAGTAGCTAGAAAGAAAACCCAACTAAACCTACTGTAATCATCTGTGACAACTAGGCAATACATCTTTTTCATTAAGCTTTTTACAAATGTTGGACCAAACAAATCCATGTGCAACATATTTAAAGGTTGGCTCATTAAACTTACTGTTTTGGACTTACAAGAAACTCTATGTTGCTCTTCCTTTTGACAAGCAACATAGGTTTGATCATTTTCAAAAAGTTTTGAAGGTAAACCTCTTACAATATTTCCCTTAACTAGTTTAGTCATAGTTTTGAAATTTATGTGTCCAAGCCTTTTATGCCAAAGTTTAGAATCACCAGATGTGGCTTTTGCAAAGAGACAAGTTATACCTCCTTTAGGAACAATATTCATTAAATCAACACTATACATATTGTTCTTTCTAGGAACTTTAAGTAAAACATGACTTTCATCAGTTAACCTAAAGCTTGGAGATAAAACAATACATTCAGTGTCATTAAAGAGAACACTATTCTTTTTGTCACACATTTGTGAGACACTAAAGAGATTAAACTGTAACTCTCTTACAAAATACACATTCTCAAAATCTAAATTACCAGTTTTGATTGTACCTCTGCTGTGATTTTCCATCCTTTGGGGTTACCTCCAAAGGCAACATATCCTCCATCAATTTCTTCAAAATCAGTAAGATAGGACATGTTCCCTATCATGTGCCTTGAACATCCACTGTCAATCACTCCTTGGTCCTGTAAATCCATTTGTGGATTACCCTGCATATGTGGTAAGAAAATCACTCTCTTTTGGGGACACAAGCCATCACTAACTTGGATCTGCCTTGTGCATCAATATAATCAAACCTTTTTAGAATGGTTGATGCACTATTGTGTTTAGAAACATGGTCTATTACTTTAGTCTTTGGTTTCCAAACCCAACAAGCTGAGGCCTTAACAGCATTAACTTGGTTTCTCTTAACAGCATTAAGTATTGCTTTTGGCCTAGCAGTATTAACTACTGCTTTAGGTCTATCATTATTAACATTTATATCCTTAACAGTATTAACCCTCTGATTAAAATTACTATTTTTAGTTGCTGTTTTGTTGTTAATGGGCCTTCTAACAGTTGAATGTGCTTTATTAAAAACATTTGTCATTGGTCTTGCACTGTTCACTGTTGTTCTGGGTTGAGCAGTATTAACTGGTATAGCAGTAGTAAGTGATACTAGGCCAGACCTCATTAATACTGCTTTTGGAATCATGTTCCTTTTAGGACTAGGGTGAGACATTCTAGAAAAATTATGATGATTCACCCTTTGAGTATAGTTCCACACTTGTTTTACCATCTTTTTATTATTAAACTGTCTCTGATGGTTATCACAATTATACTGCAGGTGATCAAAACTTCCACATACATAACAAGCTTTGTTAATTATCTCAAAATTACTTCCTAATCTTTGAGACATCATGTTATTTCAGTTTCTTTGGTTTCCTCTAGGACTATGTGTGTTCAGCCTATTTTGATTACCTTATTTAACAGTTGTTTTCCTAGGAGATTTTACTTGCTCTTTAGATTTAACAAACTCTATTTTACCAAAACTAGGTTTAACTGTTTTCTTTTGTATCTTAGCCTGAGGCATATCTTCTTCCTTACTATCAGATACCCAATCCTCAATAATTAGAGCACCATTATTCTTCCTAACAACCTTAGGCTTATCTACACTAGCCTAAGCTTCACTAGTCTCAACTACAGGCTTCTTAACTGCAGGCTCACTAACTATAGGCTCATTTACAAACTCCTCTAGACCAGAGAATGACAAATCAGGTTTTGGAGGCATAAAGTTTCCTGTATAGGGAGGCGGAACAACATTATACCATAAACCAATTTTGCTTAAGCTTTTAGATGAATTCTCAAGTTTTTCTACTGTTAGCTGAATTTCATCTTTTTGTTTTTGAGTCAGTTCCAACTTCCTCCTAAGCTCTGTTATGGCTACTTCTTTTAAATAAATCTTACGTTTTAAGAGCTTGATATCTTCTTCATAAACATACTCATTTTTATTATAAACTAGAAGTCTTGCTTCTATAGACTCTAAACCTATTTTATAAGTAATAGCATTTATCTTAGATGCCCTTAAGTCTTTTAACAGTTGTTCATTTTGTTCTTTAAGAATTTTAAAATTTTCCAAACAAGATGATGAACAATTTGAATCAGTAGATACCTCAGAGTTAGAACTTGTAGAAGAGTAAGCCATGAGTGCAAAGTTAGGTTGACCTTCTTCTGCTTGATCATTCCAATCATAATCACCAAGACCATCTCATGAGATCAAAGCATTGAAAGTAGTTGTATCCACTGACACAACCTTTCTTGTGTTCTCCATATTCCTGTTTTCTTGGTTCCTTGGAGCCTTACACTCTCTTGTAAAGTATCCCCTTTTGTGGAAGTTGTAACACTCCACCTTGGACTTATCAAACCCAATGGTTTCAGTACCATTCACAGTAAGCTTTCTTCCAGTGTTCTTCAATAATCTTCTTGACCTTATTGTTAGCATAGCCATCTGCCACCTCAAGTCCATCTTTTCTAAATCATCAGGATTAATTTGTTACAAGTCCTCATTGTCAAGTTGTGGACTGTTTGGATGACTTGCAAAGAAAGCACAGATAACAACATCACTCAAGTTATCAATTATTGTTGAGTTAACAGCAGTAGCTTGAGTGCTAGCAGTTGTAATACCATGAGCAGTATTAACTTCTCCATTTGTACTATTGGTGCTGTTTAAGGATATAAAGGCTACATTTTGTGTGTTTGTACTTGATCTTGGTGTTCCTTTGACCTCTGGTTCATAGATCTTCAGGTTGTTATAAAGATCATCCAAGCTTAATGTATCTATCTTAGATTTGTTCCTCCACACGGTGGTATATATGTTCCATTCTGGTGACAGGCTTCTTAAGAACTTCTCATTCACATCTTTTTTTGAGATACTTTCACCATGAATCTCTAACTATGTATTTTTGTATCAAGTGGTAGATATCGCTACTAATGTTGTACTATATTATGGATGAATGGGAGTTGGTTGTTATGAGAACGCCAACTAGGTTTGTTTTTAAAGATCATTGTGAATGATTATTAAGACATCTTTGAGTCTAATTCGTGTCTACCAAACAAAGCGTGTGTTTTTCTTGTTAAAGTGTGAGTTAGTTGGTGATTTGTGTCTTTTTCAAGGTTGTGGTCGTAAAAGTAGCTAGCAACGTTATTGTTTATTGGTTGGACTTAATCTATCTATTTTGTTATTTTATTTTACATCAATTATATATGTTTCTCATGCCTAATCCCTACCCTATACCATTCTTCATCCTTAACTTTGGTTTACTCAAATGAGGGAGTGTGCAATCGCATGTGTCTCATTCATAGATTTGAATGTGTATGTGTGATTTTGTCGCCCTTGTTGGTGTAATACTATTGGTGAAGATTACTTAATCCTATTCATTAGCTTATTCGAGTAAGGGAGTGAGCAATCACAAGTGTCGTGGTTATGGATTTGGGCTTGCATTTGTGGTTTTGTCTCTTTTTCTAGAATATTGGTATCGATAGAGATTAAAAAGAGTGATCAACCCTTAAGCCTTATCATATTCACCTAATTTACCTTTTTAGACTGGTTACTCCTTGGCTTTAGTGGTGGAGATATGTATCCTTTCTAAGCTTATGATAGAATACTCGTCACGACTGAGCAATTGAGCGAACTACTAAATGTTACCACATAGATTAGTTGAGTGATTTGAGTGATTTCGTTTCCTATTTCGTAAGGTATTTGGTTGTGGGCTAGTAATTGAATAAAAATTCCAAAAGGAAAAATCCTAGACATTCGTTTGGGATATGTTTTCATAAGTTAAATCTAAAGTCTACTTGAGGACAAGTAGGATTCAAGTGGGGGATATTTGATGACATCAAATAATGTCTAATTATTAGCAGCATTTATACCATATATATTGCTCCTTTTATATTATTTTATATAAGATTTTATACTTAATTGATTATCTTTATGAATTTTAGTTATTATCGAGTACTTGGCGAAAGATGGAGAAAAGAACGTGTTTTGGAGCATAAACGAAGAAGTTCAAGAAAGTCTACTAAATATGAAGAATATGACGTATCATTCTAGACAGATACTTAGTTTCCCAAGACTTAGACGAATTCAAGACCATTGTCTGACTTTGAAGAATACAATGTATCCACATCAGCAAATACACCGTATATGAAACTTTGGTAAACTTTCTAACAACCATGCTTTACTCTCAATAAGCCGTATCTAGAAGACCTTAATATGCCGTATTGAGTGGTGGTTAAAGATTATTCCAGAATATTTTATTCGTGGAGCCCACGTTAGATACCCTAGATAGGCCGTATTAGACCCCTCCAATACGCCGTATCGACCAGATTTACAAACTTATAAATAGAAAACCTAGCATTCGATTTTGAGCGTGCAAGTAAAAGAAGAGCAAGAACCACCAACTACGATTCTCAGACAATTTTAGAAGACAAGAAGGTCCTACAAGTGCATTATTTCCATAGGAAAACTCTTGTAATCATTATACTCCGCAATAATCATTGGGTTAGCGTATCGTTTTCTTTATGAATTCTACTTTAATTGTTCTGAATATGATACTATATATTGTTACAAAGATTATGGGCTAATAACTGTAGGTATTAGCCAAGTTTATGATAATTTGATGTGTTGATCCCACTTCAATGGATCTTGAATTCCTTAGCTTGTGTAAGGTTTAGTTATGCAAGATAAATCCTACACAACTATAGTAGAAACTTTGTTTGATAATACAAAAGATTATGCGGAATATAATCTTTAATATAAGAAGAATTCTTCAGTGAAATAGTAATTCTAATGAGCACACAGATTAACAAACAAAAGCTTCAATATATTAATACGAATACTTTACCAAGTATTAGGGTTACAAAACCTTGAAGCTATGACAATTCTATGAATGACTCGTTTTTTATACATAGAACTCTATACCCTAGGACCTCCTTTTATACACCACGGAGTCCTAGTCGATTTACAATATATTACAAAAACTTAGAATATTCTTAAATATCTATTCTATAAATAACAATCCTTATCAACTAAGTAACCTTGATCTTTAAGCAATCTCTATCTTTTCTTAGCAGTCTTTATCCTTTTAGCAGTTGTAACTTTGTACCAGCAGCATTAACTCTGAACACTAGCAGTAGTAACTTATACACTAGCAGCATTAACTGTGTACAAGCAGTAGTAACTACTTAGAATATTTTTGTTAGCCTCAATTTATTGAGTCGAACAAGGAAGCTCGGTCACTCAACGATGGAGCTTCGGTCTTTAATTAGTTAAT
>BQNB010029413.1:0-55747 GCA_026074375.1 Tanacetum coccineum | reverse complement strand
CTAGATGAACATTGCATTTAGGACTATGTCATTGATGAAATTAGGGGAATGACAAGGCGAACATAACTTTATCTTTTAATTGTCTACTTCAACAATTTACTTTCCATTTATTTATTTTCAGTCTTTAGTTAACTAGTATACAAACATAATCGGCGGATTTAAAGCGAAGTTAAATTGGTAAAGCTCTGAGTTACATAATTAGGATCCTTCGCTCTAGCAAACGACCTAGTTTAACGAATCTCTATACTATCACGAACGTGTACACTGCCCGCGAGTGTTGGTGAAGTCTAAAAGAATCAGTATTTAAATTTAAAAGCTTATAGTTTCACTCATTCAACATCTGATTTGTTGACCCTCCTCAGTATGAGTGAGGTCTTTTTCTTGACCGGTCTTTGGTGGTTATGGGTTATTTCTATCACAAGTATTGGTAAAAATTGGTTACAAGTCATGTAATGTTTTTGTGTTAAAGACTTTATGGAAAAGGAAAAATATTCTTAATTTTAGGTGAGAAAATAAATTAGCATAGGTAAATTTTTATGAGTGTTGGTGAAGTCTAAAAGAATCAGTATATAAATTTAAAGCTTATATTTCATTCATCATCAGTGTTTGTTGACCCTCCTCAGTACAAGTGAGGTCTTTCGCTTGGACCGGCCATTGGTGATTATGGGTTATTTCTATCACAAGTGTTGGTAAAGATTTGTCACAAGTCATGTTTTTTTGGTTAAAGACTTTATGGAAAAGGAAAACTATTCTTAATTGTAGGTGAGGAAATAAATTAACATAGGTAAAAATTTGTGATTATTTCGTATCATGTCCCCACGAATGGTGTCATGTCTACGTATGATAATGGAAAACAGGATTAAGAGTAGACTATGATGGCTATGTTGTTTGGTTTCTTGTTAAAAACGGTGTGGACCACGTGAGAAGATTCGTTCTCTATAGCCAGAGTAACACATAAAGAAACCTAGCATGTGTATTCATTGTGTGTGAATAAGTGTGACATTTTGAAAAACAAGGTAAGCTCGTTTCTTGTGTGTAATACCTCCTTATTTATTGGGAGGTATATAGGAATTTAGGATGAACTCATGTGATTGATCAACGACTGTGGACATGCCATGTGTTAATTATCTAATGGGAGCATAAGGAATATAAGCGCGTATCTCAAGAGTTTATAAGGGTCTTATTTTGACGTGTATTTAGTAGGCCTGAGCCACTATATCCATATGCCATCATGTATGATTTTAAATGAGGTTATGTATCTATGATCGATTCAAAAGGCCCATTTTCTTAATTGATATAATTAAAAATTAGTAACCAAATATAAAAAGTTTAAAATACTGGTCTCTTCTCATATTTATGAGAGCACATTTAGTGTCATATAGTACACTTCATATGATGATCCTATTTGGACATGGGCTCTCCACTACATATTGTGGGGTGATCGTCAGACAAGGCGGGCATCATAAAGTGAGAGATAGGGAGATATTGAAAATGTCTAGCGGGTACACACAGTCTAGATAGCACTTGATCGTGATTTTTTCAGAAAACAGGCGCCTCGAGTATATTATCTTTTATCACCTCTAATAGGAGCTGATATAGGACCTACACGGGACATGATTTAAAATATTACAGCACAGACCAACAACTCTTGATTGATTACACATATCCATTCAACTAGTACTACTAAAAATGAGGACACCTATATAAGGAGAGTCGAGTAGATTAGTTTAAACTGGTATCAATTTATCTCTACATTAGTCCACGGTGTTGTAGTCATGGGTTCATTCTTGATGGTATGGGGACACCATTTCGAACGTGTATTATTACAGCTTCTCTAGAGTGACAGAGTCTATATAGTCTAAATATGGTGCCACATTATCTCACCTATCAGGTTCTCTGATAGCATGAACTATTGCATGACACAGCCGGGGGAATGAGGAAGAAGAGATGGTTGGTGTCTATTGCTCTTGTGCTAACGATAAAACATGAATAATCGTAATCAACTATTTCGGCATAGGGTTCAGGTGAGAACGTTCTTCTGATGGTATCACACGCGAGAAAGTCGAATCAATAACAATTATCATTGTATGAGAAAGATACACAGCCACACATACGGAGTGTGGACAAGGCACTAAGTGAGTAGACAAGGTAGATTACTATACGTACTTTGAACAGGCGAGCTCTGAATGTATCAGAAACATCCGGCGTACACATAGTAGGTTTACGTATCGGGATGTATAGCTCAAACTCAGCTACGCGATAGCGCATTGCCCCGTCATTATGACATATGCCCGAGCGACTAGCCATACAGTCTGAGATCGTACCAAGCCGTATCTATTCTAGTATAGCCACAGTTGAGGATGGGCTTTTCTTAATTGATATAATTAAAAATTAGTAACCAAATATAAAAAGTTTAATATACAATATTAGTGCTGCAAAAAATTTAAATTTGGGTTTGCCGATTAGACACTAGTGCACTTCGTAAATTGTTATAGTTCCTTTCCTTTTTCACATTAACATGATACTAGTATTTGCTAAAAAAACATGATACTCGTAATTCATAGAAACTCTTTTTTGAAAAGCAAAGAATATATTAAAACCAAAAAGAGGAAACAAAGAAAAGTATATAACTAAAAGGTTCCAAGGAAAACCCCTCGATTTTCTTTGGAGAAAAACTCGACAAACCCTTTTATCCCTAACACCTATTCGATCGACCTTCAATCTTTAATTCTAGTGATCTTCTTTTGTGTTAGTAATCTTGCTTTGATTTTTTTTGGATCTAAACACGGTTTCTATCACCAAGGGTTCCAGATTTAGGGTTTGCTGCACTTGATTTATTTTTTTAAGGTTTTCATTTGGGTGCTTTCTGATCTCATTCTAAGCCTCCACTGATTAACTTGGATTTGTTATGCTATTAAGGTAGATTATAAACCTTAATTAATGATATTTGGAGATCCCTAAATGCTTTTTTTTGTTTTTGATTATTCTTTTGTTCGATTTAATGTTGGGATTCGCTTACTTATTTTATAAGGCGAGTTTTTGGCGATCCTTATTACTCATCTCTAGGGTTTTTATTCTAGGGTTTTATGTAACTCCATATCGCTCTTGGTTTTGGGTGTTTTGCTGGTTGTTTACTGTTCGTAGAAGTAGGATTTTGTTTGTGGAATGGAGCTTGGTTTTCTAAGCCAAAAAGGTAGTAGGGTGGGGAGAGGTGTAAAGGAGAAGAATCTTAATATGAGTAAGACTAATACTGGTATTAGATTATCTATGGCATCTGATGGTACTCGTAACAAAGTTGGTCCAGTTGGTGATACATCTACTGGAGGGTGTTACATCATCTATGATTGACATGACTGTGGAAAAGGATAAGCTAAGCTCTTTGAAGGATACTACTGTTTTGGGTTCTTTCCCACCATTACATATGCATGTAACTTCGGCTGGTAATGCCCCTGGTAAGTCTTTGTATACTAATATAACTGGTAAACCAAGTGGGAAGAAAGTGAATGTTCGTACTTTGTTTACACCTGGGGGTAATGGGATTGATGTTGTTGTTCCGGTGGACTCTATTCATGCCATAAGTGAATGATTTGCTAATACAACTTATGGTTTTTTCTTAAGAAAGAATGTGGCATACCTTGTTGTTGCTAACTTTGTTAGGAACACTTGGGGTAAATATGGGCTTATTCGCTCAATGTTTAGCTCGTCTACCGGATTATTCTACTTTCAATTTAGCTTCATGGACGGATTAGATGCTATGCTTGAGAATGGTCCATGGTTTATCCGGAATAACCCGCTTATCCTAAAGAAATGGCACCCGGATAAGAACCTATTAAAGGAAGATGTTAGTATTGTTCCAGTTTGGGTTAAACTCCATGGTGTACCTGTTATGGATTTCAGCGAGGATGGATTGAGTGCCATTGCTACTAAACTGGGTACTCCTCTAATGCTTGACTCTTATACATATGATATATGCATGCAATCTTGGGGTAGGTCAAGCTATGCTAGAGTTATGATTGAGCTTCAAGCTGATACGGAGTTGAAAGATAACATTGTCGTGGCTATGCCTAAAATTACTAGGGAGGGCCATTATACATGTAATGTCCGTGTTGAGTATGAGTGGAACCTCCTAGGTGATCATCTTATAAGATTTTTGGACATATTCATGAGGAATTTCCAAAGAATACAGGTACTGGTGAGAAGACTATGAAGAAGCCTAGACAAACTTCTCAAGGTGTTCTGGTTGGTCCGAAAATAGGTTTTAAACCTTAGAAAGAATATCGACCTATTCCCAAAACTTTCTACTGCTCAGTTCCTAGTGGTAATAAAAACAAAGGTGTGGGAACCTACTATTAAGGTAACTAATTCAAATCCATTTGATGTTCTTATTCGGTCGATAATGATGTGGAGTGTGTAACAATGGGGGGCTGCTACTTTGTAAACACGAGGCTACTTCAAGTGGATCCTCTTTTTATGAATGTTAAAAATAGTAGTTTTGGTACTACTCCCTAAATTGATAACATCAAAGTAGAAGAATTACTTACTAGTGGGCAAGCTATTTTTGTGGATAAAGGCTGATAATACTTTGAAGAAGTATGAGTTTTCCGGATGGAATATGATAGTCTGAAGAGAGTGCAATCATTGATAATAATATGGTTCATGTCTATGTGCATCTGAAAAAAAAGGGTAGTTTTGGCACTCAAAGTTTGACTGGAACAATGAAGATTCATATGGAAATAGTGACTAAGATGAGACCCAAACGATGATTATAGTACGAAGGTCCATGGATCAATCCATGACTTCAAGCTATATGCGATAATCTGGATATCTGTGTTCGAGGTCGCAAGAAGAAATAAATTTATGTTTCTTTTGTCTAGTCATTATGTGTACCTTCCTTTTAGGAAGTAGTTTTACCCACGTAACGGGCGGCGATGTGGGACTCACCCTCATTTCTTGTACTTAAATGTTTTTTGGCATAATAAAATTTATCGACGAAACCCTTTATCTAAAAAAAGGCTCCAAGGAAGAACAATAGGAAAGAAGAAAAAAGAAAAAAATAAACAAACAAAATCCTTCTTGAATTCCAAGGAACTACAAGATGATCAAATCACGTGGTTATGAATTCAAAGCTTCTATAAGAATTGATTATTAGATGCTCTATTTGAGGCCCATAAAAGAAGCGGTTTTTGAATCAAGGGAAATATGTCCTCATTACCAAAATAAATCCTTTCATATTCATTGTAAAACCGTAGAAGGGGAAGGGGCGACGGTTTGAATAGGTTCATTTAAGTTATTATAATGTTTAAGTAAGTTAAGTGTCATATTTATAAACAAGTATGTATAAACAATCAAGCAATATATATCAAAGTGTAAGTATAAAAAGTAATAAAAGACTTGAGGGATGCTAGACCAAACACAACGATATATATTGGCTCGAGAAGAGGGGTTTAGATCTTTTGTTCGCCTAGGTTCGAATCGGCGACACCATTACCTTTCACTAGTAACAAATCCTTATGTTAGATAAACCATACAATAACTTTCAGCGATATATACCTAGACTTTGTTGGGTATTTTGTTATGTTTCAATTGTATAGTGTTTGTCAAGATGCATCACGTACTATGTATATTTAGGCACCATCCTGTTATGACTTTTTTGGCATTCTATAAAGATATTTTAGAATGAGCAATTTAGTTTGATGCTATTCCTTATCATTCATATTTTAATTTTGTCCATGTCCCCCCCGATCCAAACTAACATAGCAATGATATTAGTACTATATTACTTAAAGGTAAGATCATCACCCCCGAGACAACATTAATGCACTTAATATAATACCCGCCCGACCCGGATTTCTTGATACTCGCATATGTAAACACAACATGTGTCCCTTAACGTGTCTTCTTCATCAAATCTTTTCCTCGTATCATCAAAACCATTTCTTCTTTTTCCTCTCAGTCTGCTTTCTCTCTCTTTTTTCCACCGATTCAAAAACCCAAAAAACACCGACATCCATATATTTGATAAACCGATTTATTTTCTTACATACGTAAATCTGAGGTGTGTGATGCCACCTTCTTCTCTCTCAAATAACGCCAAGACACAAGTTTGTGCTTAATTATGTGTTTATTTTGATTATGGGTTTGTGCTTAATTATTGATTTGTGTAAAACAGTTTTAAATTTTATTATGTTTTTTAATTTTGATTATAAGATTAATTATGTTTTCAGAAGTACCGATCTATGTACGTCACCAGAAATCAACATGTAAGTTATTTTAATTTATTAGGTTTTGTAATTTGCAAAACCTAAGTCTTTCTTTCAGATTCGTGGTGGATTTGGGAAAAAAACTTGATGGATTTATGATATGGGTGTTGTAGGATATGGGTGTTGGAAACACAAAAAGTATCGGTCACTTCCAAGTTGTAACATGTCTTAGCTCGTAGATTGTGTCATGTTAAGTATAGAAGCTAATCCGGCTCAAGGCCCATGGAAAGCCCATCATAGCCTATGGCAGGCCATTATGTAACTATATAAGCCCTCTCCTAGCCTTGGAGAGGGTTGGTGTTCATTTCTTTCATATTTCCACATATAATAACACCATCCATCCACATACTTTGTCTCTACTAAACATCACAACCCACTTCTCTCTCTCTTTTGTTCTTGGTAGATCATAGATTACAAGTTTCTTTAATTGGTATCAGAGCCATGGAGTGGTGAGTTTAGTTTTTGTGTTTGATTTGTGTTCAAAAACCTTTACAAAGAGCAAAATAGGTGATATCCAAATTATTTGGCTTAAAAACCTAAAAGTTTTTCATTTTTATTGTTCCTAAGTTATACACTAGTTGTACAAGAATTTTGCTAAAAACCTTCAAAAATGTGTCTTTTGATTTTGAAAGAAATTTAAATTTGGGTTTCGTAGTAGTTTTAACCGGAACAGTGTATTGTATGTAGAAACCGAACGAGTAAGCCGAACGAGTCACCGAACGAGTAAGCCCGAAACGAGTCAGCCTGAACTAGTACTTTAGGTGGAACCGAACAAGACCAACCGAACTAGTAACTTTAGTTTGGAACCAACAAGATCACCGAACTAGAACCTTAGTTGGAACCTACAAGATCAACCTGAACGAGTATTTTTTCTATGAAACCCGAACAAAGAAGGATCAGAACTAGGTCTTCTTTGACAACCGAACAAAAAGGACCGAACGAGGTTTTCTTTGATAACCGAACTAGAAGGACCGAACGAGGTTTTCTTTGATAACCGAACTAGAAGGACCAAACTAGAAGGACACCAAATTTTCAAATTTCTAAAATTATACGGTTCTTTCTGTGACTTGTAAAATCCCGTGAAACATTAATTTGTTTTTCCCGGTTTTGTCGAGAATTATAAAATCCCGTGTAGTTTTTCATTTCGAGACACAAACAATTACATAGACCAAACCAAACACAATTTCTTCTACCACCGGATCGATCATTGTATCTTTTTTTGATACACAATGACGACTCTTGCTGATAAGATCCTTCTATTCAGGAGAACAACAAACCACCAAAGCAAATTGTTTGAGAACAGTTTTTTCAGGATCAAATGAACATAGCCGAGATTGAACGTCTAAAGCAAAACTCTTTCATTAACAGGTGCAAGAAAAGGATGTCTTTAATGAAAACAGTTTTCTGATCCTCCAAAAATGATTTAACAATGGAAGAAAACAAAATATTGATAGGAAATTGCTTTAGAAAAGAAATTTAAGCAACTTGATAATATCATTTTCATAAATAGGTCATTCTACCGCAACTGTCCTAGGATGACTAAATCCCAAAATTTGTTATGATCATTCACTAGACAAGCTATCGGTTATAAAAAACCCTTTCTATCTGAAGAAAGTTCGGGAGTCAAAGCCAAAACAGTAATGACGGTGAATGTCATTCTTAAAATGGATACAATTGTGATTCTGATCTGATGAAGACAATAATGCTTTGTGAAGAAGTAGATCGTTTCAAAAATTCTTTTTAAGAAACAAGATCCCAATGTTGTAAAAAATAAAGTAAACAATAAACCTATCAAATTATGCGGTCTTAATAACGATTTACAACAAACGATTGTTCATAATTATGATTTATATAGAGAACACAGTGCCTATAGGAAAGCGACTTCGATCCACTTTATACCCCTCTCCTTCTTCCACAGACAACCAAAGTTGAGGTTCAAAAGAACTTCCTAAATGAGTATGTTAATACTATCTGAAAGAGCTTAGACGCCATCTTGCTTTCTTTGATCAGCTGTCAAAGAAGAACTAACTGCCAACAGTAGTCTACACTGAGGCACGAGTGGGGTTGTGAACATACAAAGACTTGTTTTCAAGATGATATTTAATTCCGTTTATAAAGAATTAAAAGATTATCTCATAACTTCAATCAATACTTGGTTGATGAACTTGCCGATGTCCAAAATGTCTTTTATCAAATGGAACATGCTGTCAAACAACATCGCTTGGAGTCCAGAACTTTCAAAGTTAAAATGAATCAAGTTTTGAGTGAAAATGAACGACTCTTGGCACAAGCCATTGATCAAGATAATGTAAAAACTGTATTGCGAAATTTAGTTTGTGAAAGATGGTTATGAAACTACCTGAATGAAATGTCAAAAGTGTCTCGAACTCAAGACTGAGCTTCTCAACAAAAAGGAATGTTGTTGAATAAAGAAAACTTAACGATAAACTTTGTAAGAGTTTACAACTCTTGAAGAAACATAGCATCACTTTGGAAGCTATTCTCAACTAATCAAGAAATTATTCAACAGACAAATCATGTAATAGATGCAAATGCTCCAAGTTTATACCCAGTATTGTTTGAGTTAATATGAATTGAGAGCTCAGTCTCAAGAGAAAGACACAGTCATTGTCAAGTTGAAAGAGCAAATTAAGTCCTTAAAAGGAAAATGTTGGCTTGATAGTAAAGTCAAAATGGCACATGGGATAAATTGTGAGACACTTAACATTAGAAATGGAAAATAGAGTGACAAAACTTGTTGCTGAGAATGACATTTTGAAACAGACTTATAAGCACTTTATGACTCGATTAAACCGAAAACGTGTTTCAATCACAAAGAACAGATGTGCTGCGTAATCAAACAAGTCAATATAAAGTCTGGGGAAAATTCTGATTATAAATGCTAAACTTATGGAAACAAGGTTTGGTCCTAAGCAGCCCTAAAAAAAATGAGTTAAGGGAAACTTAAAGGAAAAGCTTTAGATAAGAGGCAATTAGAGACCTACAATGTTGATACCAAAAGGTTTTAAAGATAATAAGGTAACCAATCACGCCCAAATATTGAATAAAAGACTGCTCACGAAGATAATCCTCTATAGTTAAGCACACTCAGAAGAACTTTTGTCCTTAAGGATATAGTCGAACATGTAAAAGCGAATTATCCTCAAGATTCACTTTTAGAGTCTGCCTTTAGGTATACCAAAGTCATTCAGGATTTGCTTTCACACATAAGTAGACTTGCCCTAGCATCAACAATTTTGATCCTCAATTAAAGTTTCGACACGCCGAGAAAAGGACGAAATTTAGGTTGTCTGAATCACTTCACGTCCACAGAAAACACAAAAACAGACTCGACCTCAAACATAGTTTCTAACAAGCATGTTTTGCATTCTACAGGAGTAAGACTTTCTGCTAGTGCTAGCGGATCATAGCCTTCAGGCAATACCAGGAATGATAAGATTTAGCAAACCCCAAGTAGTAATTCGAAGAATAAAGTAGAAGCTCACTCTAGGAATGTTAAATCTAGTTTGAATAAAAGGAATGGTACTGTTAAAGTTAATAAATCTGCGTCTATGCAGAATTCCAAGAAACTTGATAATTATGATTATATCTGTATTAACGGTGATAATGGCATGTCTTTCTGATAATTAATTGTGTTTCTAATCTATGAATGATTGAATTTATGACTAAACCTAAAAAGAGAATTCTAAGAAAGAGATTTGAAAACCAACAGAAAAGTTTTTACCAAAGTATGGGATATATTGGATGACCATCTGATCGGACCTATCACCTATTGTATGGAAATGCGTGCCTTTAAACTAGGATTACCCCTACTAATGGAAGTGCTTCTAGTAAACCAATAGTTCTAGAAAATGAATCACCCAAACCTGTGGTTAATTTGGTATATACTCGAGGAAACCTATGAAGAAACAGAACCCAGTAAACTCCAGGGATCGCACAAAAACTAAGTTCCGATCTACGTTCTCTATGAATCATGGTTTGTCCAAATCGTCCTCTGGTATTGACGTACAGTTGCTCGAAGCTCAAGGACGGGAGATCGCCGCTCTCGGCGCTCACCCATTTCATTAGTAAATTCCATTCTTGGGTACAGTCAAATTTCGGAAATGATCAAGTGCAAAGATAATGGTTTATCGGAGACTATCAGATTGGGAATGTTACTATTTCAAAAAGGGTTTATACGTTGAAGGATTAGGCATAATCTATTTTCTTTGTGGAAAATTATGTGGATTCCAATCTCGAAGTGGCCTTTCGTCAACACACATGCTTCATTCGCAGTCAGAAGGTGTTGATATTTATTGACGGGATCTCGAGGGATAATCTTTATACACTCTCGACTTGGGAAATATGATCGCGTCACTCTCCCAATATGTCTATTGTCAAAGGCTTTCTAAAACAAGTCTAGGTTTTTGGGCCCCCCAATCCCCCCGTCGTCTATCTCACTTAACATGTGGTGCTATTAATCACTTACAAGACATGGATACTTGTCCGAGGTCTCCCTAAAGCAAAGCTTTCGAAAAAAGTGATCAACATATGTTCTGCAAGTGCATTAGGCAAAAGATTCAAAGAAACCCCACAAACCCAAATCTGAGGACACCAAATCAAGAAAACTCTATCTGTTGCATATGGAATCTGATGTGGGCCAATCGTTACGCGAGTGTCAATGGAAAGAAGTACATCCTCGTTATTGCTGACGACTACTCTCGATTTACATGGGTAAAATGTTTGCGATCAAAAGATAAAGCTCTAGTTTTTATTATCAATTTTTTGAAGATGATCCAAGTACGGCTTAAGGAAACCGTTTGTCGCATCAGAACAGATAAATGTAACTGAGTATTTGTAATCAGACATTGCATGAATATTATGGAAGAGTTGGCATCTCTCATTAAACATCAGTTCACGCCTTCTCCACAGCAAACCGGTTTGTTGAAAGACAATCGTACACTAATGAAGCAGACCCGCACTATGTTAATTATTATGCACAAAGCTCCTTATTTCTATGGGCAGAAGCGGTACCACAGCATGTTATACCTAAAATTCGTTCCATGATACGTCGTCGTCACGGTAAAACACCATACGAGCTTTTACACGACAAACCTCCCCCTGATCTATCGTAAACTTCAGTGTTGTGGTTCCTACATCTGCAAACCCAACGAATATAGCGAGAATTTGGGCAAGTTACAACCGAAAGCTACATAGGAATTTTCATTGCTACAATGCACCTACAGAAGCTGAAAGCATTTCGGATTTACAACAGCCGTACATAATAAGAATAATTGAAACCATTCAAGTTGACATTTGATGAGCAGACCGCAAATGGCTTCTGAATTAACAAGCAATTCATGACCCGCACCTTCAGATATGACTCCTGTAACATCATCATTCAGGACTCGTGCCAAAACTTCCACCTTTACACCATTTGAAACCGACCTTCGAGATCTGACTGGGAATTTGTTGTTTCAACACAATGTTTTGATGATTCCAGCTTAATCCCCCACCTATGTTTGATTTACAAGCACCAGAAGTCATTGCACTTATTCCTGAAGTAGTTGCACCTGAACATGCCGGTTACCAACTGCCTCACCATCCTTAACTTACAGTTGATCAAATGCACCATCACCAAAACTCTCATACAACACAAGAAAACTCAACTCCCTATAAATTCTCATGATTGTTGAAGAAGATAATCAAGAATTGAAGTGCACATATGGGTATTGATTCCGTACTTTGTATTACTAATTCCATGAAGTTTTACTTCTGATCAATCCTCATCATCGGATATTATATCAACAATTGTGCCTCCCGATCACCAAGTTTCTGAACACAATAGCAAATGGACTAAGGGTCACCCACTTGAGAATATAATCGGTGATATCGCCAGACCAGTTTCCACACGACTACAAATCTATAAACAAGCCTTATTCTGCTACTATGATGCCTTTCTCACATCAGTCGAACCTAAGAGCTACAAAGACGCATTAACTCAAGCATGTTGGATTGAAGCTATGCTAGAGGAACTTCATAAAATTGAACGTCTTGAAGTTTATGAGAACTTTTCCTCTCCTGAAAAAGCATTGTCATCACTCTTAAGTGATCTATAAGGTTAAGCTTGATGATTAGTAGTATTCTTGAAAAACAAGCACGGTTGGATCGCTCTGGTTTATCATCAAAGAGGGAATCGATTTGAAGAGTCCTTCTCTCCGGTTGCAAGATTAGAGGCTATACACTTGTTTCTAGCATTTGCTGCTCAAATGAACAGGGTATCTACTCAAATGGATGTGAAGACTGCGTTTCTAAATGGTAATCTGCGGGAAGAGGTTTATGTTAGCTAACCGGACGGATTTGTGGATCCAGACAAACCTAACTACGTGTACAAGCTTAAGAAAGCTCTTTATGGGTTAAAACAAGCTCCACGCTCAGGGTATGATTTGTTGTCTCATTCCTGATATCCAATGACTATCAAAAGGCACAGTGGATCCTACTATGTTCAAACATAGAGAAGGCAAGGAACTTCTATAGTACACAATATAAGTCGTGACATTATCTTGTGCTGCATCTACTCCCTTAACTTTGTGATCTATTATCTAAATCATGTTTCAAAAATTCTCATAGATTTCGATGATGGGTAAAATCTCATTTTTCTTAGGACTAGTAATAGATATTTCTCAAATACCCAGAGGCATCTTCATAAACCAATCTAAATATGCTCTTGAATCACTAAAGAAATATGGCTTTGAATCTTGTGACCCAGTGGATACTCCCATGGTGGAGAAATCCAAACTGGATGAGGATAAAGAATGAAAGCTGTAGAAGCCGTCACACTATCATGGTATGATTGGCACCCTTATTTATCTTAACAGCCAGTATACCCTGACCTACAATTTGCCTATATGCAAGTGTGTCCGGTTCAGCTCGCCCTACCAAAAAGCACTTAAAATGCGGTAAAAATGATCTTTCGGTATCTAAAAGGAACCGTACATCGGGGACTTTGGTATCCGAAGGATTCTTCCATTGCACTAACAGCATTTGCAGATGCGGATCATGCTGGTTGTCAAGATACACGCCGTAGCACATCTGGTAGTTAATAATAACATTTGGTGATAACTTGTGAGCTCTGTCGTCACTAAAAGCAGAAAAGCCTGCGAATAATCATACGGAAGCTGAATATATTTAGCTTTGTCCGGTTGTTGTGGCACAGTCCTTTAGATGAGATCACAGCTTACTGACTATGGCTTTGGATTCAATAAAATTCCAATGTACTGTGATAACAAAAGCGCTATTGCCTTATGCAGCAACAACTTTCAACATTCCAGATCCAAGCCATATAGAGTGGGGGGGGGGGTTGAGGGGGGGGAAAAAACATCCAGATTCACTTCATCAAGGAGCATGTTGAAAATGGTGTGATCGAACTTTACTTTGTCAATACGGAGGAGTATCAACTAGCGGACATCTTCACTAAACCCCTATGCAGAGAAATAATTAAATTTCTTATCAACAAGCTGGGAATACGAAGTTTTACACCGGAGACTCTGAAACAATTGGCAAATGAAGTTGATGAATAGTGCTGGTACCTATTCAAATATCCTGTATCATATGTATATATATTAAAACCATAAAAACCAAAAAGATTTTTCATTTTTTTCAAAATTTGTACAAAAACAAAATACAAAAATATAAAATTCATAAAACCAAAGAAAAAATTAAAAGTGAGAAAAATATAAAAAGAGGTAAAATGGCATGTCTTCTGAAAATCGATAACATTTACGGTCTTAGAAATGTCATTCAATAATGATACGAGGCTGCAAATGAAGTTCGAGCAGAAGTTCAAATGTTTTCAAAACATGCTAAATGGCTTGCTATTATTTCAGATAGCAACTCAGTCTTCATCTTAAAGGCAAGTATTTCAAAAAGAAAACTTGACCTCATAACGGGAATTTATTCTCGGGCATGGTCTACTTTATGACCATGAAAAGGCTTGTGATTACTTTGCATCACAACCCGTGCTTCCTATGTACCATTAGTGTACGTGTTAGTGCGCTTATGAGTTAAAATAAGAGAAATCTTATTTTTATTGGTAAAAAGTTGTCTTCACAATGAATCAGTGTTTTTAGTAATCACAAAAGGATTTTAAAAGACAATTCGACCACTCAAACAATGACAACAACTCTTTAAATAGAAAACGGGTCGTTATTTGAGGGGGAGAAAGCGTCATCAAATAATCTTTTAAAACGGTCTTTCAAAATAAGTCACGGAATAAACGGATAAAGTTTTTGATAATGACGGATAACAATTTCAAGGAGAGTTAATTTATATTAACTACAAGTGCTTTAGATGTCATTTGTTTAAATCTTTATGGACTTATTTGCAATTTGAGACTTAGTGAATTCAGGCCTTAAACTACATTCGATCAATATTGCCAACACCTCATAGTTTGTAAAAGACTTAGGAATGCTTGGAAATACTTTCATAGTTTTAAAAGCCTTGAAGTTGATTCTCACGGAATAGATTTAAGCTTATTAATTCTTCGAACACGATCTCAAGTATATGTGCGTACAAGGTTTTGCTGATTCCGAGGTATCAAAACCAGCAAGGGGGAAGGAGTAGATACACTAGAACATACAACAAGTACACGTGATAGAGTCCATAGCCTTCTTTGATTTTAGGCCATTCCGGGAAGACGAATGTCATAACCGCAGAGAAAATCAGTGTTTTAACTTGTTACTTTTGGGTGCACTATTTCATCTACATGGGGGAAGAGATATCTTGTGATTTCAAGTATGCATCATTTAAGATACTAGGGGGAAGTGTTGTAAGAAGATTTGTTCTAAGCAAGAGAAGATTGGTTACTGATTCAATAAATGCTTCCTCAAATGATTAATCACTAAGCTTATTTTTAAAAAGAGTAGAATTAGTTGACAAAAGAGGTACACATAGGTTTGATAAGTATGATGATTCCTTAAGTGAGTCGGTATTCTGCAGGAAGAAATGTATACATTTGGGACTTAGATGTTATTATTTCAACTACTTAGAGGGAATAATTATGACATCCGGGACTTAGTTGACTTTGGTGTTACAATTTATATCATTAATATTATGTAGTAGAAAATGCTGGGACATCCAGGACGTAATTGGACTTTGTGTTACGGTTTTCGATGTTATTGTGTACTTCGGTTAATATGGGCTTTTTACATCATGACTTCTTGAGCGGCTTGCAGGAAGTTGTGAATCTACTCAAGAAAAGGTATTGCATGATTTTGGGGGTAGCTAAGACAACTTCTTTAAGAGAGACTATGAGGAAGGGACCTACGGTGCTACAAAGAACCATTATGATTCTTATCATACGATGTTCTTATTCATTCAGGTCCAAACCTCTGTCCATATAATCTTGTGAATTTGTATATATGTAGTGTAGACTTATGGTGAAAATAAGGTGTGCTCGAGTATAAAATTTTCAAGAATTTCTTAGTAAATTCAAAAAATTTCCAAATTATTGTACTCAACACAGTCTTATATACCCTCAAAACTTAAGGGGGAGCATTAAAATGTTCCTAATAGTGATTATGTAACATTTTGTCCTCGAACATTTAATCAATTGATATCCAAAATATCAAGGGATTAACATTTTGGCATAGGGGTGAAAATGTAATTAAACGGAATCTAAATTGTATTGCCATGTTATAATATAAAATAGATCTATGCCACTCCATACTTAGCATGTACTTCGATTATGAGCACATGTGATGGGGGGCTTAGGGGCTTTTAGTGATGATAAAAAACTTTTAAAGTGTAAATCTTTTGATAATTATATCAAACACTTTGATTGAATTTTTTCAATGATTTTGGTTTTGATTATGATGGAATACCCAAAAGACCGACCATGTACTTAAATTTATGGAGTTATAAGGCGGTTAGGCATAGGTATTCAAATCCCATGATCCAGCCAGAACTGGAGGGATCTACCCAGGGATATCCACTAGTTAGTGTAGAAGTCCTTAGGTATGATACAAAAGGAGAAAAAGTGAGAATCGGGAATAATGCCGACTGAGATAGAGCTAACACTGGAACAAACCCAACAAGGTGTTAGTTATGAAGTCTCGGTAAGCATTGAAGGGGTTGAAGAATGAAAAAGAAATGTAAGGATAAAGGGTGGAAAAGTAGAGCCTCCATACACTTAGGCAGAAACCGGGTCAATACATAATCTGTCAGAAACACTAAGTTGTTGTCTGACATTGAAGACAGTCATGGACCCAGTGACGCTATGCACAACCCTCCCTAGCCACTCAAGGTCTCTCAACAGACTCTTGTTTCATTTCTCACGGAGATTACACGCATTTCTATCAACTTTCTCACTCTGAGTTAGTTGATATTGAAAAGGTGACAGTCTGCTCCAGCTCCTCCGATACTAAAAAACTAAGTGCTCTTGTTAAGTCTAGAGCCAAAAAAGAGATCATCCATAATTCTTTAATTAGGAAACTTGACAATCATACTTGCTAGGTCACACAATGTGAATAACAAGTTAACATATTAAGAGTCCTACGCATTATCCTTGTGATTTTGCCAGAACATCCGAGTGATTTCATTCACTATGAAGATGGAAATCCTGCTTGAGCCAACATCAAACAAGCTCATGGTAGGTGACTTGTGCGATTCTATATGAATCAAACTTGTGACAACTGGAAAGAAACGTGTGACAACCTGAGAATTTCCGTTTAATAAAATAGCCGTTTCTGTTTAGAAATTTGAATTTTTAAAAGTTTCGTTTAGCTTTACCGTTTAACCGGGAAGTTGTTTCGTTATTATCTGAAAATCGTCACCTTGGGACGTAAATGGGGCACCAAACGTTGTGTATTATGGCCTATAGCCACGTCTTTTATGTTTTAAGGCAAATGTTGAAATTTTCGTAATTTTCCGTTGATTACCGTTACGCGTTTTCGTTATCTACGATTGTTCCGTGGATTTATCTATACTTTGTTGATGCATGCATGCTTGGAAATTATTTCATCAACTAGCATATGATCCTAGAATGTGGAGGGATTTTTTTTTGGTCCCCCCCTTTGCCTTGATCTATCCGATTATGTATGTATGCATGCATAGGGTGCCAAAATTTGAAATCATTTCACTAGACAAGCTAGCATGATTAGAGGAAAGGACATGTACACACAAGGATACCATTGGGAGATCAAATTGGTCCCCTTTGTGTTGTCCCCCCTACTTGTCCGATCGGTTATAAGCACGCACACATGTATCTGTTGTGAATTTTAGAAACTGCATATATATAACATCCCATTCATTTGCATCTCATCATATTCATTCCATACACACACATAAACTTTACTTCTCTTTCTTTTCTTTTCTTTCTTTGCCGAACCAAAACACACACCCAAATCCATTCATTTTTAATCTTTGATCAAAACCATTTGAAGATATATTGTTCGAGTTGATTGTATTCATCCGGGTATTTTTCTAAAAACAACGTTCTTGGGTTATTCTTAGTTCTATTCCACCTTCGTCGTTGTTCATTTGTAAAGTCATCTTTTACTTTTTCATAAATAAATTGTACTTTTTGCATCGTATGATCATCCGAACAAGGTGTACATAAGCGGATCGTTTTTGTGAAAACATTATCTATTTTTCTATAAAACCACAAGTTCTAAGTTTATCTTTATGTTATAAATGGTAGAAAGAACATAAAAAGTAGTTGTAATTTTGTGCCATAAATGCTCGATGTGACTTATTTTTATATATATATTCTTATCACTACGGCGATAGGTTTTATTTAAAGATTTATCGTATATTAAGTTTAAGTATTGTTGGCGAAGAGATTAAGTTAGGATGTTGGATTTGTCGGGAGCGGTAATTGAATGTCGATAGGGTTAGGTTTAGAACAGATTTGTTACGATTATTTGATCGGTGTTGTCGAAATTAGATCGATATGCTTTCGGAGTCCATAAAAGATGTACTGTGTAAATCGGATTATTTTTTCAGAGTCGAGGTTGATAAAAATAGAAGGTCGATATTTTTAGAAAGGTCATGCCGAAATTTCATAAACTTTATAAAAGCATCGAAAATATACTTTTATTATCAAACTTATGATAAAATGTAGAAAAACGTTAAGTGTCGAGTTTAGGTCAACATTTTTGGTCGTTGAGTCAACGTTGATGTGTCGGGACACTAAAAGACGAAATACACTAAAAGGAAAAATTACACTAAAAGTATGAAAACACACTAAAGAGACAAAATCACACTTGAAGACGTAAAGACACTACAAGATGAAATACACTAAAGATGAAATACATAAAAGACGAAATATTTTTGAAGATGTTTCAAAACGTCGAGACTTGTCAAAACTTATAACTTTCGAAAGTACGTTTTAAAAAGGGATACGCCGTGTAACTCTACGTGCTTCGTGATGATCAGTTCTTGTTAAGCGTTATTCGTTGTACATCATTCTTAAACGACGACTATATGATAGGTTGTCGCTAGAACCGTGAGATTCATTTTCACTTGATTGATTCCTTTTGATCCACTACCCGTATAAGGTGAGTTCATAGCCCCACTCTTTTACTCGTTTTGACTAAATGTTTTATAACTTGGGGTGAGAAACATTGCTTGTTTTTAAAACTGGACACAAGTACTTTGTGTGAGATTTTCCCTGTTTACGTGTTGCCTAAGTAGCTGTTAGACCACTACTGCCCGAACTATCATGAACTATCAATCTCTTGACTGGAGGACCGGTCGAGGACTCTGCGATAGATGAATAATTAGATCTATTGGGACTTAATTATCCCCTATCTCGGGTGAGTAGCGTCACTACCATGGGGCGCCCGATCAATAAACGGATATATGTCATGTGTACTGTATAGGGTTGTCCTTTGGCGGACACCTGGAAGGGCACACAAATACTTATAGCAATGTACATGCTAACATGCGTAATTAGCTTCAGTGTCATGAGCTTAGTGCAACGTAAATACTTTTTATGTGAAGTTGTATCTGTTATAACTGTCGCATACGTTTTGATATCTTGTGGTCCATACGTCTTTGAACTATCAACCTTATAAATTCACTCAACTTTATGTTGACCGTTTTAAGCATGTTTTTCTCAGGTGCTTAGCATGGATGCTGTTGATTGACTTATGTGAAGTCTATTTGCCTGTACCGGTTTACCAGAGATTTATCTATGTCTTTAAATACCGTTGTTGAACTTATTTAAGCTTCTGCATTTTAACTTTGAATCTTTTAAATTTAATCGATGTAAAACTTATTATTATTATTTTAAAACTTTGCAACGGTGTTTATTTTTCAAAACGTACCCTTAGAGGTCGTTCTTTATGCTTTGTACTTGAGATGCTCAATAAAGTCACGCCTCGGACATGTTTTCCGTCCAGGCCCCGTCTGGGGGTGTGACAGTTTGGTATCAAGAGCCCAGGTTATAGAGAACCAGGTAGTATAAACTAGGTCTGGACTATAACCAGTATGTGATCCTACGTGATTAGTGCCTTGGCGTGGGCGGTACATAGTACGTTATACTACACTAAGTACTATCGTACATAATATTTACGTTATTAATATACTAAGTATTATCTAATATTTTAGTATTTCATTATTTCATCATATCATGCGTGCTCGATGACATCATTCATCCATTTCCTTTTTGCATTCATCCAGTTACCCATTCACCATTATATTTTGGCATCATGCATGGTTGATATAAAAATGATTTATATGAACTTTGCTTGTGCAGGTTATGGCTATTTCAGTTATCTCGATTTCTTCGGATTCATTAGAGGATAGCGTGGGGACACCTGCTGGATGAGTGATCTTGTTCGGTACTATCCCTACTACTATCTGACCACAACCAGTGATTTTCTCCAACCGCTACTCAGACTGGACACACCAGTGATACCCATAGAGACACCTATCATAGCACCTACTATACCACTATCCCCAGACTATACACCAGCTTCTCCTGATTACTCACATGCATCTGATTCAGAGTCTGATCCATCTGAGGATCCATCATCAGGGACATTTACCACCATTACAGCCATCTCCCATTTTTATCATCGGGTGATGACACCACAGACAGTGATACACCAGATACAACCACCATCACTACCCATGGTACGGCCTTTTACTAAGTATTACCGCTTCTACTCAGAGTTCATTCTATCTATACCTCATCGTCGGGTTATGATTCTATCACCTGGACAGCCTATTCCTCATGGCCGGACCGTTACCAGCTACCATTCTTAATGGGCGGTACAACATGATTGATTGCGAGGAAGAGGGTTGGACCATTACCCACTCATCGTCTTTCCTATGGTAACATTCTGCCGATCATTCTTTTTTAGATTCGTCACATTAGTGGATCATCAGATTTTCTATTTTGGATGCTTCATCTGAATTCTTCTTTCGAGACATCATGTTCAAATTTCATTCTTCTCTTGATTTACTGAGTACTTCTGCGGGGCCATCTTGTAAGAGACGTAGGTCCCACATGACATTTGTACCTGTATTATCACCTGTATCTAGAGCTTTATCTCCTGTCCGTGCTGATTTGATACCATCGCCTAAGAGAGTTAAGGATTCTGGTTATCTGGCAGATGTAGAGGTTGATCCTAGAGAGATTAGTTTGAGGGATGATGCTATTGTCAGGGTTAGTGATGAGCCTCACTTAGAGCAGGATATTGATCCAGAGATACAAGTAGAGATTGGACGAGTGTATTGCCCTTACGCGGTGCTCGTATGGTAGAGGGAATTGATGCTATGAGTTGTTAGTTGAGGCTGTTATCGGAGATGAGATAGAGATAGACGGGTGTGAGAGGTCGGTTGGTGGTCAGAGTTGAGAGGGTTACGCATCCTGTGATGCCAGGATGAGTATTCCTGAGCCTGCTCAAGAGGGAGCAGTAGAGGCTACGTATGAGACATTGGGAGATTTGGTTCAGAGGTTCCCATGATCAACTTTAGGCTACTCCCTGTCATTATATACAGACTCTTAAGGGAGTTCAGATGAGAGCTAGGGACACAGAATTGTTGGGGTTGAGTATGCCTGTTATTGCTTTGACTGAGAGGATTGTTGAGTTGGAAAAGGATAACAAGAGGCTTAAAAGGCACCGCGAGTGTTAAGAGTCAGAGAGTTGACCGACTCCAGGGCGGCATGTCACGTATGTAGAGAGAGTTAAGGCAGATGCGACAAATTCGATTTTATGATCGAGTGAGAGTTGGTAGACTCGAGGCATGTGCTAGGAAGCACATGGGCTATCGTCCTTAGATGTGTTCATTAGTGTTATCGATCAGTAGCGTCTAGTAGCGATCGTATTGCTAGAAACTCATATTTATAGTATTTGAAACTAATGTGATGTAATCACTAATGTTCGATGATATGAAATTGGTATTTATCTATGATATGATGTCATGATTTGATTTACTTATGCTCTTGCGTCATGCATTATGGGGATTTCTTTGATTAGATTTCCATCATGTATTTTCTTTGTGATTAACTATAAATTTTATTTAATACCATTATCGATCTCGCCTTTACATAATAAAATCTCATCGAGTGTTATGTTGTTATGTTATAGAGATGCCTAACACCCGATCTGGGAGCTCCATGACTCATGAGGAGGTTGAAGAATTGGTTACCCGCCGAGTAGCTGAAGAGATGGAGGCTCGTGAAGCCGCAAGGACCCTTGAACCCCTGAATGAGAATGGGGATGAACAAGAAGCGGGGAACGAGGAAATGGAAATGGTGGAAATGGAGGAAAGGGTAATGGATGGAATGGTGAATGGAAATGGGAAACAGAAATAGGAATCGTGGTAATGAATTATGGTGTTTCATGCCAGTGGCTAGAGAGTGCACTTTCCAAGACTTCTTGAAGATGCAAGCCAACATAAATTTCTCAGGAAACTAAAGGTGTTGTAGGATTGACCGCTGGTTTGAGAATATGGGAGGACCGTGTTCAATGTGTGTAATTGGCCACGACGTATCAAGTGAAATTTGCTACAAGCACACTGCAGACAGTGCTTTGACCTGTTGGAACTCTCATAAGAGAACATTTGGTGTTGAGGTGTATATGCCTATAAAATTGTTTGAACTACTGATGTTGGTGACAGATGTGTACTGTCCAAGGATGTAAATCCAAAGATTGGGGGAGACTGAATTGTTGGAATTTGTCCGTTGAAAGGAATATGATTGACTGCTTTCACTCAACAGGTTTTTAGGAGTTGATTTGTTGTGTACTAGCATGGTCCTGATGGAGAAGACAAAGTGAAAGTTTATTGGAGGTTTACGGACAACATTCAAGGGAATGTGATTGCCTGCGAATTAGCCAGACTCCAAGATGCAATACGCATTGCTAACCTAATGAAGGACAAGAAGGTCCAGGGTTATGTATGTAAGGAGTTGCTGAGAATAAGAGGTGGCTGAAAGTAACCTAAGGGATAAACCGTGGAGAGCAACGCCAGTTCAAGGGCAAAATACTAGTGTGGCAGAATGTAGCAGAGCTTATTACGGCTGTGGGAACAACAAAGAAGGGGATATGCTGGGCATACCCCTACTGCAATATGTGCAAGGTTGCACCATGAAGGGTGTGTACTATGAGGTGTGGAAAACTTGTAGAAGGTTGGACATCTATAGGGATTGTTTAGGGCTTGCTATTGCATCCAAACACTAGAGGGCTCTAGTTGGAAATCAGGCAGGGTATCTTTGTTTATAAGTGTGGCTAAGGCCATGACATTTCAGGTAGGATTGCCTAAGTTGAGAATCAGAACGTGGACTCCAAGAAAGAAACAAGATGGAAAACAAGATGGAACCTACTGGAGGTAACGAAACTACGGCGAGGTACGCCATTGGTGAAGAGGAAACAAACCCTGTTCCAACGTTGTCACGGGTACGTTTCTTCTCAATAACCGCTATGCTTCTATGTTATTCGTTTTTTTATTGTTTTTGATTTGGTGCGATAGGAAGTTTTGTGTCGTATCTTTAGTGCTTATGCTTGATGGTTGCACCAACCACTTTAGACATCTAGTTATGCCGTAAAGACTTGCCGATGGAAGGAATTTCAGAAAAAAAATATATTGTTCTTAGAGGTTTCACGTTTAGGGATTATTAGGGTCATCCCGTCGATATAGACCTAATGTCCGTAGAGCTTGGTAGTTTTGACGTATCATTGGTATGGAGTGGTTGGGCGAAAATACCTGCTGTTGATATTTTGTGACGAGAAGGTTGTTTAGTATTCCTTATGGAATGAGGCTTTGATAATCAGAGGTGTATAATTATGACAAACGGAAGTAAGTTAAATATCATATCTGTGTACGATGACCCAAAAGTATATGGAGAAAAGGATGTCAAGTTTATCTGGCAGACAAGTTACGTCCAATGAGAAGCTGATGATAAGTCAGAGAGTAAGCGAATTAAGGAGTAGTACCAATCGTACAGGAATTTTCGGAAGTCTTTCCAGAAGATTTGCCTGGATTACCGCCTGCTCGACAAGTTGAATTTCAAATTGACTTAGTCCAGGTGCTGCCCTTGTAGCACGAGCCTCGTATCGATTAGCACCAGCCGAAATGCAAGAGTTGTCTACTCAGTTGCAAGAACTTTCTGATAGAGGATTTATAAGGCCGAGTTCCTCACCCTAGGGAGCACCAGTTTTGTTTGTCAAGAAGAAAGATGGTTCTTTTTCGGATGTGTATCGACTATCGTAAACTGAACAAGCTTACTGATGAAGACCATACCACTTCCAGAGGATCGATGATTTGTTTGGTCAATTACAAGGGTCAGAGTCCTTACTCTAAGTCGACCTGAGGATCTATTATGAAAAACCATCAATCAGAGTTTGTGAAGAAGGACATTTCAAAGATAGCATGTAAGACCCGCTCTATGGTCTCACTACGAGTTCCAAGAAATGTCGTTTGTGTTTGATATCGCACGGCTGTCTTTATGGACTTGATGAACAGGGTGTGCAAACCCTATCTGGATAGATTCGTGATTGTATTCATCGATGATATTTTGATCTACTCCAAAAGCATAAAGGAGCATGAAGGACATCTTAAGTTGATCTTGAATTTATTGAAGAAGGAAGAATTGTACGCCAAGTTCTCAAAGTGTGAGTTTTGGCTGTCGAATGGTACCACCCCCCCCCCCCCCCCCCCCCCCCCCCCCCCCCAAAAAAACACAGTGACCCCCCCCCCCCCCCCACCCCCCCCCCCCCCCCGGAACAAATAATCATGGTCACGTGATAATAGTGGAGGAATTCATGTGATTACGCAAAGATTAAGGCAATCAATGTATTGGGCGTCACCCAAGACACCCACCGAGATTCGTCAATTCTTAGGTTTAGCTGGTTACTACCGACGAATTCATTAAGGTTTTCAAAAAATTGGCTAGACTATGACAAACTAACTCAGAATAGCATTGATTCCTTTTATGAAGTTTGTATTGGGAGAAAAGGCAGAAGCTGCATTCAGTTTATTGACAGCAAAAAGTTGTTGTAGTGCGCCAAGTTGGCTTTACCAGAGGAACGTGAGAACTTGGTGGTATTATTGCGATGCTTGCATAAAGGGTGTTGGGCGTGGTTTTCGATGCAGAGAGGAGAAGGTCATAGCTTACGCTTCCCGCCAACTCATGGTACATGAGAAGAACTTATACCACACAACGACCTGACTTTGGTTGCAGTAGTGTTTGCCCTGAAAATGTGGAGACATTATCTGTACGGTACCAAGTGCGTTGTGTTCACTAATCATAAGAGTTTGCAACACATTCTTGGACCAGAAGGAGTTGAATATGGGCAAAGTACGTTGGGTAGAATTGTTGATGCGCCTACCGGATGTGAGATTCGATATCACCCAGGAAAGGCGAACGTGGTGGCTGATGCCCTGAGTCGAAAGGAAAGAAGCAAGCCGCTACGAGTTCGAGCCTTAGTTATGACTATAGGGTTAAACCTTCCTAAGCAGATTTTGAGTGCTCAATCGGAAGCCAGAAAGGAGAGAACTTCATCAACGAAGATTTGCATGGCATGATTAACAAGTTAGAACCTCGCGCTGACGGAACGTTATGCTTAACAATTAAAAGTTGGATTCCGTGTCTTGGTGATTTGAGGGCCTTGATTATGCATGAGTCGATAAGTCGAATTAGTTCCATCCACTCTGATTTGGTTAAGATGTATCAGGACTTGAAGAGGGTTATATTGGTGGCCTAACATGAAAGCGAAATTGCCACTTATGTCAGCAGTGTTTAACATGTGCAAAAGTTAAGATAGAATATCAGATTCCATCTGGTTTGTTGGTTCAACCAGAGATCCCACAATGGAAATGGGAGAAACATGAACAATGGGACTTTGGCGGATAAACTGCCGTGGTCAGCGGGCTGGCAAGACTAACAATTTGGGTAATCGTTGTTCGTCTCTCACTAAATACGGCTCATTTCTTGCTTAATGAGAGATGAGTGACACGTTAGAATAAATTGACGAGACAATTACTTGAAGGATTGTAGTCTCAAAGGCATGGAGTACGGTTTCGATCATCTTGATCGCGATGGAAATAGTTTACTTCTCAGTTTTGGAAGGTCGCTTCATAAAGAGTTGCGAGTACTCGAGTGGTTTGTTAGTAAAGCTACATCCACGAGACCGATGGTCAGTGTGAGGTGGAATCATTGCAATACGGGAGAGGATTGGTACGTTCCTTGTGTATCGACTTTGGAAAAGGTTGGATAAAGTCACATTTTTGGAAGTCCCTTAATAAAGCATTAGGTACTCGATTGGATATGAGTACAGCTTACCATCCAGAGACCGATGGTAAGGGCGCAAGTGCCGATCACCAATTGCTGGGTTGAAGTTGGGGATAGTCAGCTCGCTGGCCCAAAGATCATCCACGAGACAACCGAGAAAATAGTCCAAATCAAGAGCCATATCCAAGCCGCCCGTGATCGTCAAAAGAGTTATGCGGACGTACAACGAAAACCTCTTGAGTTTCAAGTAGGAAATAAGGTCATGTTGAAAGTGTCTCCTTGGAAAGGAATGATACGTTTTGGCAAACGGGGAAAGTTGAACCCTCGTTATATTGTACCTTTTAAGATCATTGCCAAAGTAGGAACCGTTGCCTATCGTCTAGAACTCCCAGAGAAGTTGAGTAGAGTTCATAGTACGTTTCACGTCTTGAAGTTGAAGAAATGCATGGCTGATGAACCGCTTGCTATACCATTGGATGAGATCCAAGTTGACGACAAATTGAATTTCATCGAAGAACCTGTCGAGGTCATGGACCGTGAGGTCAAGCATCTGAAGCAGAGTCGTATTTCGATTGTCAAAGTGTGTTGGAACTCCATGAGAGGTCTTGAGTTCACCTGGGAACGTGAAGACCAAATGCAAAAGAAATACCCGCACCATTTCATAAACTCTGCACCCGCTGCAGAGGTTGCGTCCTAAGCTTTGAGGACAAAGCTTCTTTAACGGGGAAAGAATGTGACAACCCGAGAATTTTCGTTTAATAAATTAGCCGTTTCCGTGTAGAAATTTGAATTTTTAAAAGTTTCGTTTAGCTTTACCATTTAACCGGGAATTCGCTTCGTTATTATCTGAAAATCGTCACCGGGAGCGAACCGAGGCACCAAACGTCGTAGTATTTTGGCAATAGCCACGTTTTTATGTTTTAAGGCATTATTTAAAATTTTGTAATTTTTCGTGATGTCGTTACTCGTTTCGTTATTTTTGGGTTCCGTGGAATTTAACGCAAGACCTTTGGAAATTAATTCATAAGTGAGCACTAGCCTTCCTAGAAAGATGGAAGACATTTGGTCCCCCCTTGGTCTTATATAACCGGCTATGTATGTATGTGCACACATTGGATTCAAATTGTGAACATTTCCTAGACAAGCTTGCATGAAATGTGAATAAAGGACTAGTACTAAGTGGATTTTGATAGGAAGACCATTTGGTCCCCCCTTGTGGCTCATCTACACGTCCAAACATACATGTGCATCATAGAGATGCCATTTTGATCATTTAGATGCCTAGACAAACTTCTATCTTATTTGGAACAACCTTGTACCATGTAGTGTGTGATAGGTGGATCATTTTGGTCCCCTTTTCTTGTCCCCCCCTCCAACCGTCGGCACATGCATGTATGTATGTGTGTGTGTGCAATCTTGCCATATAACTTGAGTAAACATTCATTCATCATCATTCATTTTCATCCTACACACACAAAATCATTTTTCTTGCACTCTCTCTCTCTCTGTTCTGAAGTCAACAAATGTATTCACCCTCTTGAAAGCTCTGTCAAATAATTCTTTGATAGAATCAAAGTCTTTAAACTTCAAATCTTTGTCCTTCCAACCTTCCATGTTCTTAAGATAAGTAATCATGGTCTTCTTCTGTTGAGTTTTGGTTGGTCGTTTGTTCCTCTTCTCCTTTGCTCTTTTAGCTGCAAAGTGTTTTCTTCTTTGCTCAAGGAGTTCTTTAAATAATGTGGCTTTTTCCTCAATTGTAAACTGCTCTTGTTCTTCAGTTTGCAATCTTTTAGCCAACTGATAATCAGCATCAACTTTTACTTGAATGTCATTCCATGCAATATTGGCTTCATCAATCTTTTCTTCTTTAGCTCTGGCAATTCTTTCCTCTTCATCAATCTCTGCTTGTAATTTTATAGTGCAATCTCATTCACCAAGTCATGATTCTTAATTTCTTTTTGTAGGCTTCACAGGTTTAGGTTCTACCATTTTCCCTTTGCCTTTGTCCTGAACTTTTGCTTGTGATAGTTATTGTGAAGATCTCGTTATTATAGGTGTTACCACAGCTCTAGTATAAAATTAACCTTTTACCTGGAGGTTGGAGTTGTAGCAGTTGTTGTTGTAGCAACACTAAGCTTTATTGAAGCACTGGCAACACTAACTGGTACATTTGGCTCTTTTATATCATCCCCTTTTACCTTGGGTTTTACACTTTTCAAAGCTGCAAGTGCTTGAGCCAAAGTAACTTCATCAACAGTTAATTCCACAACCTTGGAGCAACTTCTTATTCTGCAACAAACACCCTTCATCTTTAAAGATTCCAATCAACTATTCTCATTATCAACTCATCTTTAACATTAAACCTGAGTAATGTATTCATCGGCATCATGGCATTATACTCGCTCCCTTGTTTGATGCTCTCCTCACCCAATTCTCATTAATCAACATGTGGATTCGTACCCTTCTAGACCATAACAACTTTATGTAACTCTTTAGAAATGCGTTCTTTGACTCTTTTTTTGTTCAAGCGTCTTGATCTCCTCTTCAAACTAGCAAATTTCAATTTTGTTGTAGTGGTCTTGGCCTCTCCCACTCGCTAGCTCTCTCCCCTTGTCTCGCGCTAAATTGGTACATAAGTGTACAGTGTGTGTGTGTTTGAGTGTGTGTGTGTGTGTCACGCTTTACTTTGCGTAGCTGTGAAGCATTGGAATGTCGCGACTCGCTCGCGACTTTCTCTAACCTAGTATGGTGCTTTGTTTCCAACCCCGCACTCCGTGCACACGCCGCACGCTGTCAAGTCCCTCCGATCCCGTTGCCGACCCAACCGGGCCATCCCCCCGCACACTAGAGCCGGCCCCATATAACTCGTACAGAATTCACCGCGTTCCGCACTACACTGGTCCCCAAACGCCGCCCCCGCTGCCTAGCGCCCGGGTTTCTTGGCTCCTCAAAACCATTACGACCTCCACTCTGAAGTAGTTCCTAGGGAAATAGATTCATTAGGTGTTGCCTTGGATCGGGTTTAGTTTGGTTACATTGTCTGCTCTGCTTCTAAGATAGAAGCAGTAAGTGGCAGACCTTACCATCAACTGGCCCACCCAACTCCTTGATGGACAGCCTTTTCTGTACATTGTCTGTAGGACTTACTAGGTAAGGTACTATGTGTCCTTTTTCTTAGGATTCCTAAGGGTTTTAGTCTTTTGTGGTTGAGATGTTGTTGGTTGAGTAATGAGGGGTGTTGAATGATGGGGATCTGTTGGAATTACTGTAACTCTCACAAATTCGTTTTGGTTTTGTACCGACCATTGGTTGGAAATAAAGGTGTTACTCTTCCAGTAAAACCTGTTTCCTTACCCCTTCTCAATATTTCCAAAATCACTTCTTAGCTTGGGATGGGAGTGGGTGCATTATAAATTCTTTAATGACTTGGCATTATCATCAAGGTTGTTGTTCAAGAAATACATGCACCAAAACTTGGTATTACATCAAAAATATTTCCAAGAGAAATTATGTAAGTTTCTAGCATACTTTCAAAATTGTATTTCTTTGAAAAGTATAGGAATTTCTAGATTGTATCAAAGCAAGATAATTTGCAGAAGTCTCATGTGATACTTAAACTAATTCATGCAGTTGTCTTTGACTTAGGCATGGTAAAATATTAGTATAATCAGAAATTTCCATCTGTGGGGAAAAGATGCATATAGAAAGTAAGGCTTTGTGAATAAATTTCCTCACTTACCACCATTCTCCTTGTAAGTTTTTCAAAATGTAGAGTTTGGTAAACAATCAATACCTTTCAGCCTCTTCTATTTGAAGATACTTCTATAACAGTCTTGATTTTCGTGTAAAATTATCTTTTTGTTTAACCATCACAACTAGGGCATGTAATGATACTTCCCCATTACTCAGTTTTGCCTTGACAGGTTAGGACCGAGCTGTTCGATACAAACGAAGATTTTATATAGTGGGTTTAAGGTTAAGCGTATTCTTATAGGTTGTGCATTTCAGAAAAATCCACAATTTGTTCAAACATCTCTTTTTCGCGTTTGACAAAAAATGTGACCATATTATGAGTATCTGCAAACTTTAGATTCGCCATTTATGATGGGGGATTTTGATATTGGGATGATACAAATTGAGTTACGGGTTTGTAGTTAGGAGTTTTTGAAAGATTTAAATCGATTTAAATGATTGATTGGAAACCATTAATCGAAGTACTTTTTGAAAATACCCTCACTACTTTACATTAGAATACCAGCAGTTGTATACATTGCAATAGTAAGTTTATTGACAAGCTGGCATATATCCTGAGAATCTTGCAGAGTAGTAAGTTATGCCCAGCCGCATTAATTTGGCACTAGTCTTTAATCCACTTATTTCTCACCAAAATGCTTTTTCCACATACAATCTAACATTTTTTCTTTTCCTTTTCTGCATAATTTTAGTCCTAATAAACCTAGAAAACACTAAGCCATATCAATTTTCACAATTTTTCACTGGTATTTTTATTATATACCTAACAGTATTAAGTATACTAACAGTAAGTAATCGCAGTAATTAAAAAGGTATAACCAGCAGTAAATAATCTATACTTAAACTTCGGAAACTTTTAATGTACAATGAATAACAGTAACTCAATTCTTACCAAACTTTACAAAAACATAAAGAGATAAATAGTACTTGTAAAGATTCATCATTCATTACTAACTATCAAATTATTGTAAATCTACTTACATCAAAAGCTTTTTGTAAGTTAAATTATGCTAACATTCTTTCGTAAAGTATAGGATTTAAACCATTTCGAATCAATTTCTTTTCATTGCAATTCTAGAATATAATGATGTCTGATCATCTATATAGCTTTGTTTTTGAATAAAAATTTAAGATTTTTTAATTATGCAAATAGTACTGTTACTTGTATAAAGATTTTGTATGCATAAAATTTTTCCTATAATCAAGTAGGTGATTCTGAATACTATAAGCAATTGTACGTGTTCACAGCAACTTAAAGATTGCCACTATATTCAGCTTTTGTTGTGGATTTTGCAACCTATATCTTACTTTCTTGCTCTGCCATGATATTAATTCTATTCCAAGGGAATTGGGGCAAACCTCATGCTTGTAAATCTTTATATCCATGCTTGCTCAAGCATAATCACTATCAGTGTATGCTACCAAATCAAAAGGAGAATCTTTTGGATACCAAAGGCTCAATTTTGGTTGACCTTTTAAGTACCTATAAATCCTTTTCACAACATGAAGATGTGAAACCTTTGGATTGACATGGTATCTACGCACAAGCACCACACTACAAACCGGGATATCAGGTTTGAAGATTATAAGATACATCAATGAACCAATCATTGACCTTCATACAAATGACATCCAATTCTTTACCCCATCTTCATCACTTTGTGCATAAAAGCTTTTGAGTTTCATTGGTAGTGCTTGCAGTTCTTGACTTCTGTAAACCCAAAATTCTGTTTAAAATTTCAAACAAACATATTTATTCGCTGACTAATAAATGCCATCCTTTCTTTTGTATGTACTTGTAATCCCCAAAAGGAATGTAAGTTTCTCCCTTGATATCTCACTGAAATTTCTCATGCATTAAACTTCTCAAATGATTACATAGCTCCTTCTTTGTTGAAACCAAAAGATGGTATCATATATATAAACTTGGTAGCATTTCAAAATATCACCTATGGCCTTTTGATGAATAAGGGTCTTGTTATTTTCTCTTTCAAACCTGATTGTCCCAACTGATATTTTGACATGTTTCATACCATAGCTCTACGGAGTTGATTGTAGTCCATACAGTGCTTTTTCAATCTTGTATACTCTATCAAGAAAGTCTGTATCTTCAAATCCTGGTGGTTGACATACATACACCTCTTACTCAATCTTTCCATAGAGAAAATCACTTTTTACATCCAATGTTCGATTACACCCATAAAAATCTTTAAATAAAGCATACTAAGATAGACTAATTGCTTAAATTCTCTTAACAACAGGCGCATAATACTTCTTCATTAGTCATCCTTCTTTTTCGTGTGTACCCTTAAGAAACCAATCTTGCTTTATTTTTTATCACAATTCCCCTTTCATCCTTTTTTATTCCTGAAAACCCATTTAGAGCCCATAGCCCTTTTTTTATTTAGTAAATCTACTAAAGTCCAAACTTCTTGTAACTTAAATTGTAGAAGCTCTTCCTGCATAGCCTCTATCCAGCTTGGATCCTTCAATGCATGAATTACCTTTTTGGGTTCTTCCTGTGATAAAAAGCAAGCAAACAAGCAGTTTTAAAGGTCTTTATGGTTTGTTCTTGTTGATATATTACTAAAAAACCTATGTTCCTCCCCACATTCAAATTTTTAACATCTTTTATTGTTTGTATTAGCTGATTGAAATCTACTAATCACTTTGATCAAGAGGTGGATTCTTTTATGATTTCTTGTAGTTGGATTAGGATTGAATTGGATTGTTGTTTCCAAATTGTTCATGTCAGCCTCTACACCATCAATCTTAATCATATCATCTGAGGAGTCAAAATTGGACTATAATCTTCCATAAGCAGGCATATTTGGATCAAACTGGATGTTCAT
Source organism: Tanacetum coccineum (assembly GCA_026074375.1). Taxonomy (NCBI): domain Eukaryota; kingdom Viridiplantae; phylum Streptophyta; class Magnoliopsida; order Asterales; family Asteraceae; genus Tanacetum; species Tanacetum coccineum. Next base: position 23,141 of record BQNB010029413.1, on the reverse strand, counting down.
TGCTTTGTTTTCCACGCCAACAGACATTAACCTCTTTTGGTGACAATGCTGCCTTAACTGTGCTAGTGTGTTAAACATTATCTTCCTTCTCTTGATCATTACATTCACTATCTTTTCTTGGATCTTCATTAACCTTCTTTCCATCATCACTTGAAGGTTTGGATCCATCATCATGAGAACTCTTTAGATCTTGGGAATATGGTGGATCAACAGTCCATAAAGGTAGCAAAATTTAATCTTTGACAGGTTCTGTCTCCTTTCTAGCTTAACCTGCATTATCACTTGCTTTTGTACTTGCGAAAACCATGTAGACTGTGTACCTGCAAACCATTGAGCACATAATTCAATTGATGTTGTTAGTGCATCATTATCAATTGCCAATATGGTCCACTACCTACTCAAACATTAGGGCCATTATTACTAATCCTAATATGGAAGTTTTTTCCACTATCAGTGTTCTACTATTGGATTCTCTCTATACTGCCATTTACTATTCAAGGAGTATCCAACAAAGAAACCTTCATCAGCCTTACCATCAAATTTGCCTAAGTGATATATCGTATTAAGAATAGTACCAGGACACCCAAATGGTCTCATAAAACTTAAAGTTGGTGTTCTACCATGAAAAAGTTCATATGGGGTCTTGTTATGAGGCTTAACTTACTAAACCACTCTATTTTGGCACATAGGCAAGCAGTATTAATTGCTTCTGCACAAAAAGTAGTTAAAAACTTAGAATCAGCTAGGCATAGCCTAGCAGCCTCATTTAGTGTACCTATTTCATTTCCTATTAGCAACTCTATTTTGTTGAGGTAGTTTCTAGGCTGCCTAATTTGTCTTATATACCCTTCATCTCACAAAACTGATTTATTTTTTTGTGTTGAATTCTGTTCCATTTATCAAACCTAATCACCATTAACCTTGTTGATTACTATATTTTCCTATCAAGTTATAAAGGACTAAGAATGCCATAGGTCATCCTTAGTAGCTAGAAGAAAAACCCATGTAAACCTATGAAATCATCTGTGACGACTAGGAAATACTTTTCTTCATAGGCTTTTTACAAATGTTGGACCTGAATAAAGTCCATATGCAACAAATTAAAGGTATGACTGATTGAGTTGTTGTTTTGGACTTTACAAGTGGCTCTGTGTTGCTTTCCTTTTGACAAGCAAACAGGTTTGATCTTTTCAAATAAAGTTTGGTAGGTAAAACCTCTTACAGATTTCATTAACCAATTTATTCATGGTTTTGTATTTAAGTGACCTAGATTTCTATGCAAAGTTTATTCATCTGATTGTGGCTTTTCAAAAAGTCAAGTTAAACATCCTTTAGGAACTATGTTTTTAATTCAACTCTATACATATTTTTTTCTTAGAACTCTACAAGTAAAACTCTGATTGTCATCATTTAACTTAATGTTGGGAGATAGATAAACAATTCTATTTATTGTCTTAAAAGGAACACTATTCTTTTTTTATCACACATTTACGAGACAATAAATGTGATTAATTTAATACTCTCTCACATAATCACACATTTTCAAAATCTTGATTACCAGTTTTAATGGTACCTTTTCTATGATTTTCCCTCCTTTGGGGTTCCCTCCAAAAGCAACATATCCTCCATCTATCTCTTCATAGTTTGTAAGATAGGACTTGTTCACCTGTTATTGTGCCTTGAGCTTTCCACTATCAATCCACCTCCTTGATTTGTAAATCTTTTTGTGGATTGCCCTGCACATTAGATAAGAAAATCAGTTTCTTTTGGGGACCCAAGCCATCACTGACTTGGATCTACCTTGTGCATCAACATAATCAAACTTCTTTAGGGTGATTGATGGCCATGGAGTGTTTAGATAATGGTTAAAAACTTTAGTCTTTGGTTTCCAAACCCAACAAGCTGAGGCCTTAACAGCATTAAAACTATTTTCCTTAACATCATTAACTACTGCTTTTGGCCTAGCAGTGTTAAATTTTTTATCCCTAGCAATATTAACCCTTTGATTAATATTACTGTTTTTAAATGTTGTGTTCTTATGAATGGGCCTCTTAAGAGTTAAATGTGCTGTTCTAGAAAGATATGACATTCGTCTAGCAGCATTCACTGTTGATTTTGAGTGAGCAGCATTAACTTGTCTAGCAGTATTAATTGATACTAAGCCAAACTTCATTAGTACTGCTCTTGGAACCATGTTCTTTTTAGCACAGGGGTGAGTCTTTTTAGCAAAGTTTTGATGATTCACCCTTTGAGCATTGTTCCAAAAACGTTTTAACATCCATTGATTTTGAAACTGTTTTTGATGGTAATTGCAATCAACCTAGAAATGATCAAAGCTTCTACATACATAACAGGCCTTATTGAACATCTCAAAATTGCTTCCTAGTTTTTGAGACATCATATTATTCTAATTTCTTTGATTTCCTCTTGGACTGTGAGTGTTTTGCCTATATTTCTCAACTTGTTTAACAGTTTTCCTAGCAGGATTTTCTTGTTGTTTAGATTTGACAAACTCTTTCTTAACAATACTAGGCATAACTATTTTCTTTTCAATTTTAGGCTGAGACACATCCTCTTCCTCGTCATCTGACACCTATTCTTCAATAATTGGGGTATCATCACTCTTTCTAACTACCTTAGGCTCTTCTTCACTAGACATAGCTTTACTGTTCTTAACTAGAGGCTTATTAACAAACTCATCTAAACCAGTAAAAGACAAGTCAGGTGTTGGAGGCATGAAATTTCCTGTGTAGGGAGGTGGAACTGCATTATAATTTTCATAGCCTAAACCTTTCTTGTAATTGTCAACTATCTAACACTCTATAAGCTTGTTTAAACTATTAGATGCATGTTCAAATTTATCTACATTAAGTTGGATGCCATCTTTTTCTTTTTAAATTGTTTCAAGCTTCTTTCTAAGCTCTCTAATAGCAATTTCTCCTATATAAATTTCAAATTTTAAGCCCTTAATATCTGGTAAATAAATAGACTCATTTGCTTTATAAACTTTAAGTTTTTCTTCCACTGACTCTAAACCTGTCTTATAACCTAGAACCATTAATTCAGATTTCTTTAAATCTTTTAATAGTTGATCATTTTGAGATTTAAGAAGTTCAGTAGTTTCCAAACAAGATTTTGAACAAATTAAATCATTGGATACCTTTAAGTCAGGACTTGAAGATGAGAAAGCCATGAGTGCATAATTAGGCCCTTCCTTTTCCTGATCACTCCAGTCATATCCACCAAGACCATCACATGACACCAAAGCTATGGAAGTAGATGTTTCGACATGCATACTCCTTCTTAAGCTTTCCTTGTTCTTGTTGTCTTGATTTCTTAGAGCTCTGCACTTCCTAGCAAAATGTCTCCTCTTGTGGCAGTTGTAGCACTCCACTTTGGACTTATCAAAACTAATAGTCTCATTGCCATTAACAGTAAGCTTCCTTCATGTATTCTTCAAAAACCTTCTTGCCCTCATAGTCAACATGGCCATTTGCCCTCTCAGATCCATCTCTTCCATATCATCTGGATGGATTTGTTGCAAGTCCTCATGTACAAGTTGCGGACTATTTCGTTGACTAGCAAAGAATGCATAAATAACAACATCACTCAAGTTATCAATATTTGTAAAGTTAGCAGCATTAACTTGAGTGCTAGCAGCAGAAACTCCATGAGCAGTATTAACTGCTTCATTAGTGCTGCTAGTGTTGTTATTTAAAGAGGACACAAAAGTCATGTTTTGTGTGCTTAAACTTGAGCTAGACATCCCTTTAACTTCTGGTTCATACACCTTGAGGTTGTTGTAGAGATCATCCATGCTCATTGTATCTAAATCAGCTTTATTTCTCCACACAACAACATGTGTGTTCCACTCAGGTGACAAACTTCTTAATAACTTTTGATTAACATCTTCTTGTGAAAGCTTTTCATCCAAAAGCTCCAACTGACTCACAAGCTTTTGAAGCCTATCAAAAGTTTGATCAAGCATCTCTGAGCTTGGAGCAGTGAAGTTTTCATATTGCAGCTTTAATAGATTCCTTTGAGTCTTTCTTGTAGCTGCATTCCCACCAAATCTTTTTTCAACAGCTTCCAGCAACTTCTTAGCATCCTTTATAGAGTTAAACTTTAACTGGTGTTCATTGGGAATGCCCATCATTAAAGTACTTCTAGCTTTCACCTCTAATCTTCTCGGAGCCTTTTCTTCAGCAGTTGTAATAGGCATCACTGTCACAACACCTTCCACAGTTGTTGTTTTTGACAAGGTTGCACCATTCTTTATGACTTCCCATAGTGCATAGTCTATCATCTGGATATATTGTTCAATCCTCACCCTTCAGGTCTCATACTCACCAGGTTTGAGCATGGGAACTTTAGATGCAGCCACTATATGTGTAGAATCTTGATCCATATCTTTTTTTTAAAGATCTTGTGTATAAAAACAGGTTCTTCTCTTTCAAAGCTTCTTAACAAGCTCTAACACCACTTGTTGATCCCGCTTCAATAGATCGAATTCCTTAAGCTTGTTTAAGGTTTAGTTATATTAGATAAATCTAACACAACTATAGTAGAAACTTTGTTTGAATATATTAAATATTATGCGGAATCTAATCTTTAATATTAAGAAGAATTATTAATGAAACAGTAATTCTATGAACGTATAATTCAACAAACAAGCTCTAATATTATTAATGATAATAATACAAGTACTCTTAATGTATTAGGGTTACAAAGACCTTGAAGCTATGAATTATACGTCTAATAATATATGGTTTTGTTTTGGTGCTGGTACATCAAACTCTATGCCCTAGGACCTCCTTTTATACACCAAGGAGCCCTAGTCGGCTTACAATACTTTCCTAAGTATCTAAAATCTATTCTATAAACAACTAATACATATCATATAAGCAATACTAACTAGCAGCATTAACTTGATATTCACTAGCAGTACTAACTTCAAGCATATTTTCACTAGCACCATTAACTTCAGCTGAGCAGTCTTAACTTTGTACTAGCAGTAGTAACTACTTAGCATATTTTCTTTGAAGTTTCTCTCTATCAAACACACTTGAGAAATAAAATTAAATCTATTTCTCTTCATTTCTCCCTACCAAACACACCCTAAGGGTGTAAAAATAATTTCCCCAATAGTCTTCTAATTAACTTTAAAAAAAACAAAATAAATTATTAAAAAAATACGGTTACCACCGATACTTAACTAACTATTAAGTATCATTTTTTCCCTCGTAAACACACACATATCACCCATTTTAACCCTACTTTTTCTCTCAAAAATCAATGGATTTTTCATAAAAAAGGGATTTTTCCCAAAATCTTAAATCCATCTCACTCTAATCTTCAATCCGTTCTCCATTATTCGATCAAATTAGGGTTTGTAACAGCAATCGGGTTAAAATCAATTGATTGTGCATCGTCAATTTTAAGCTCAATACAGTTACCAATTAATAATAGTGATAATCAAGGTATGTATTTTTTTCATTAAAATCGATTTCGGTTCGACATCAGATAAAGCTTTGTTGTTCTAATTTAGTGTATGTGATAATAAATTTGTGTTATTTTTTAATTTTATATGTAAATTAGTTTTTAGTGTAATTTGATGCAATTATGGATTTGTGGTTTAATTTCAGGAAGATTAGTGTTTTTTGTGTAATTCGCTGAAATTATGGATTTGTGATGAAAGTTGAGCAACATTAGTGTTGTTAGTGTAAATTGATGCACAAATTAGTATTATATACTCAGCACGCAAGCTTGCGTTATAAGTGTGACTTGATCAAAAAAAATTAATTTTTTTTATGGTTTTACCTCCCAAACATGACCTATTCAAACCCGATTTTACTGTTTTTGACATCTTTAGAGTAATCAATATTTTGAATGACTTACACGAACTCACAACAGACTTAAGGCCAGATTTTTTTGAAAAATTATGATTCCTTAGGGCTACTGTTTAGAACACCAGAAACACCCTAAAACTGGTTATCCATTACGGAGATAGTTCCTCAATCAACACAACCCTAATTACTCAAAACCCTAAATCAAGATCTAAACGCAAATCCGAAACGCACCGTTGCATAAATGCAAAGCTTCTAAATTATCCCTAAACACAATAAGACCAAATAATTTCTATATACTTACTGAATTTTTTTTTATAAACCCTAAATCCATCACATTACATGTTTACATGAATGCAAGAAATTTAAACTAGGTTAAGGATACACACCTCTTGATTACTATCTCCTAACACAACCCAAGCAAAACCTTGGATCAAATTTTCTTGTTCTCCTTGTTCTAGGGATTGAAGATCGACTCAAAAGGGATATGGGGGCTGAATGAGTTATTTTCTAGCTTATGGATCCCTTATCTAACTAACTAGAATCATAATCCTACTCAAACTCCTAAGATAAAGGCCCAAAACTCTTTCTTTTCTTTATACCTTCTTGTGCCGATTTCCCCTAACATATTACATACATATAATATTTTTTTCTTTAATTATTAATCAACTAATTATCTTCATTACCTTAAGTTTTCATAAAAACCTAAGCTAATTTGGGTAAACCTTTTTACATAAACGCTACTTACTAAACTTTCTAAAAATATCTTTTCATTTCAAATTTCACTTTCTATTTTTAGAATGTCTACTATAAATATCCAAATTTTACTCACTTTACTTAATTCCAATATGATACATTTCTCATAAACGCTTAACATAAAATCATCCAACTATTAACGTAGCATTGCATGCAATACGCTATTCTTTTCCATTATCACTATAAGTGAACACACATATTTAACACATAGCACATAAGAAATCACACAAAACAAACTCTTAGCCATTTCTAAAGGCATCACTAACCTGGTGAAATCACGGATGTCACAGTATCCCCTCCTTGAGGAAATCTCATCCCGAGATTTAACTAGCAGGCTCAACAACTCGGTCCATGAACAACTATGGATACTTAATCCGCATTTGGTTTTCATGTTCCCAAGTAAACTCAGGACCACATTTCGAATTCCACCTAACTTTCACAAGTGCTACCTTCCTATGTTTTAACCTCTTAATTTCTCGATCCATAATCTCTACATGTTCCTCGACAAAACGAAGTGTCTTGTCGACCTTTATCTCATCCAATGGCACATGCAAATTAGCATCTGCCAGACACTTCTTCTGATTTGACACATGGAAGGTGTCATGCACGCTATTCAACTCCTCAGGTAACCTCAACCTATAAGCTACAAGGCCAATCCTTTCAAGGATCTCAAACGGTCCTACATATCTTGGTGATAGAACCTATACAACTTGATAAGAATTGATCATTTAAGCTCTAGTTGGTTTAGAACTAATCTAGGATTAATAATAACAAATGCGGAATATTCAAACAAAGAATCATTGTTATTAAACAAGGTTTTACACTCATTTGTTACACTCCAAGCCCCAATTCTATATGATCAGTATAGAATGGTTACATCCTAACAGGGTACGTCTACATCTTTACACTTTGGATACACACAAATTTTTCTTGTGTTTACACAAACTGGGACACCTAAAACAATGTCTATGAATCTCTTTATATAATAGAGTCCATAAGACTTGCAAGGAAAACTAATTGTATTCGGAAAAAAATCTTCCTAATATTTATCTTCATATTTTTGACCAAATCTTCTAAAATCTTCATGTACTCCTACATCTTGTCGACTTTGATCCTTTTGTTTCATTATTGTTTCATTGTTTTGTATCATTGTTTTGTATCATCAAATCAATATAATTCCTAAAAATCTTTCCTTATTTGATGATTACAAAACCAATATCTTGATCTTCCATGAATGAAACAATCTTCCCCTTAAATCGAAATTTCCATGCCTTCACATTTAATAAGTTGCAAATCATATCTATGTAATCTTCTTCCCCTTTTTGTAATAATCCAATAGGGGTCTTGTGAAGATATGCAACTTGGATCTTTACAACTGTAAACCATATATCACACTACGAATCCAGCCTTCCAATGACTCAAATTACCCACCATTACGCATAGTAGAAACTTAAACTAGCAATAGTAATAATGACTAGCAGTAGTAATGAAAACCTTCCCCTGAAACAAATATGTTAACCATCTCTTGAATCTTAAATTCTGTATGCTTTCTGTAATGATTACTGATAGAGAAAACTCAGTATTACAAACTTGATGTTGAAGTAGAATAACCCCAAACTTGTGTCTTATGTCTTGTACTATCCACGTGACTCCAAACTTATACGTATTTACTTGAAGTATAAGTAGACCTCAATCTCTTAACAAAATCCTCATCTTCAATAAGACACTGAGCACTACAACGTAACTCCTTTAAGTGATATCAAATGTGAGCATTGAGCACCATAAGTTTATAAATCACACATTGCTAGATTTTTTAAGTCTTTGTCAACATCGTTTTTAAGCTCGAACAAGTTATCTTCAAAAGGTGCAAGACTTTTAAGATATGATAAGAACACGTACCCGTGAAATTCAACTTCAACTTCAAGTAAATAATAGTCAATTATCCCGTAACCAATTAATCAATTAATCCTAAAAACATAGCCTTTTTCTATTTTATCCAATCCGATATCAAAACCTATGTTCTGTCCGATATCTGATAAAGCTAACAGTAGTAACTATTGCTTTGTTGTTCGAGAATAATCAGTAACATACCAATCTTGTTTCCTTTTGAGATTCGAACCATTTACCCTTATCAAATATCCACATAACAACTACATAATCACAACCAAACACGAACCTTCTACAACTTAGTATTAATTACCACCAAAAATTAGAATACCAAACAAGCATGAAACGTAGCACAAACTAATTCTTGGCAGCACAAATATGTAACTAACAGCACTGTCTTTCAGCACTAAGTAGATGTTAGCAACATTAATAATACATTAGCAGTATTAACACAACCTTGACAATATTAACGTATCTTTGCAATAGCAGCATTAAGTGTAACCTATGTTCGTCCCTAAGCGTGTTCGTCCCCAAGCAGTATTAACTGCTTAAACTAGCAGCATAAACTGCTCTTAGCAGCAGTAATGTAGACATGAAATATACGAGCAGCTTAACAAGTAAAAAATACCCAACTTTCATTCTACTAAATCCACGTATGATCACAACAACATTGCACAGATGATCAACAATCAAAGAACGAGCAATGAAACCTTAAAACCTTCATGTAAAACCTTCTAAGCCAATCGCCTTAACATAGTAAACATGTACGTCAAAAACCTTAGTCGATTTAGGGTTTTTTGAGGAACCCTAGTTGCTTTGATAAGTTGCCCTTTTTGTGGATCAGCGTGCGATTGATACCAAGAACACGAACCTCCAATATTCACCAAGAATAGCACCAAATCACCATACAACTGCTCGACTTAATTAGGATTTATTCAAAACCCTAACATTACCAAATTCGACCTTTACCAATAACACAAAATCAACTTCAAAACCTGTTTTTATCGAATTAGGGTTTGATGAAAAACCCTATTGCACCAAATTTGACCATAAACTACAAGACAGAAATACGACACACATATTTCTTTATAAATTACGACAATAAAAACCTAGTAGAATCCTAAATCAGAGCCAGATGGCTCTGATAGCCAACTGTGGAGATCATTTGACTCATATAGAGGTCGTTCTTTTATCTCGTGCTGTTGATTAAGCTCTAGTTTGTTTAGAACTCATCTAGGATTAATAAAATAACAAAGTATTGATATGCATAACGGAAAATAAATAAGAACAATGTTATATTCAACAAGGTTTTATATTCATACGTTCATACACAGCCCCAAATACTATATGATCAGTATAGATCGGTTACTCTAACTAGTAACAGAGATTAAGGAAACCTTGATTACCTTGAGGCTAAACCAACTCTAGACGTCTACATCTTCCTATACCTTTAGGTGCACACACACACACGTTTTTGCACCTTGCACACGACTTGCACACACACAACTATGTTTATGGATCTCTTTATATAATGGAGTCCATAAGACTTACAAAGAAAAACTAATTGTATTTGGAAACTAAATCTTCCTAATCTTTATCTGCATATCTTTGAGCAAATCTTTTAGAATCTTCCATCTTTTGTAGAATTCCAATCTTGATGACTTTGATCCTTTTGTTTTCATTTTGTTTCATTCTTGTATCATTGCTTTGTATCATTGTTTTGTATCATCAAATCAATATAATTCCCAACAATTTTCAAAGCATGCTCTTGAGTCATAACCAGGCGTCGATTAGACTTTCACATACGAGTTGAGAGAAATTTCTGATTTCAAGTAAAAGATGATTAAATAACGAAGGTGGAAAGAATTTGTTATAAAAGCTCTTCTCATTTGTTCCCACGATGTTATAGACTCTTCATTAAGTTCGTTAAACCAGATTTTAGCTTTATCGCACAAGGAAAAAGGAAATATCAAAAGCTTTACGGCTTTGCTTTGAGTTTCACCGTATTTGAACATGTCGCAGATTGCGAGAAATTCACGGATATGGTCATGCGGATCGGCCCGTAGATAACCATCGAATTTACTTTTCTGAATCATATTCAATTGGGTACTATTGATAACAAAGTTGTCATCAACATCGAGTTGAATAATGGCAGAATTAAGAGTCGGTGCTACAGTCTTAGCACTTTCCCACATAAGCTGATCATCAGGATCGAGAATTATTTGTTTGGGTTCAACATCCTTGTTAGGTATATTTAGAACGACAAAGTCATTAACAGGATAATGTTGGGTTGAAGATTCGATACGAATGTATTCTTTTCGAAACATTTTAAATTTACAAGTCCTTGTTATTAAATTTTTATTTAATTTATATATTAGACTTACTAGTTGTTTTTTGAAAGATATGGGATTTAAACATACGTTAAGCATTTTGCAAAGACATTTTTAAATATATAATTAAGGCTAATAGGATAATATTCAAATAAAATAAATTATTTTCACATATATATTTTTTATAATTTTTTATTTTTATAGGTTTATATATATATATATATATATATATATATATATATATATATTTTTATAGTTAGAGTATATTGTAATTGAATTTTTATTTTTGCAATTAGGATAATAAATATTTTTTATGTTTTTTTTTATTTGAATTGTAAGGCGTTATGTTGGAAAAAGTGCGCCGACTTTTCTTGGAATTTTTCGTTCTGTTTCTGTTGTTTTCGGTTTACTAGTTTAATTACAATACAACAAGACTATTATAATGATAAAAATACAACTCCAATAGATTATAGAAAACTATGTCTAGCATATAGGGGGTTTTGGTTTTGGTTTTTGAAAATAAGTTATGTTGGTGAAAATTTTTTACAGAAAGTGCGGCGTACTTGGGTAAAGTATGGCGTACTTCCTCGGTTTTGCAGGAAAACCGGCGCACAAACAGGATGTGCGGCGTACTTCCTGGAGAAAAATGATTTTTAGTTTTCGTTTACCAGAAAACGATACGACGAGTTTGAAAATTTTATGAAACAAAATAGCACCTAAAACAAGCAACAAACTAATAACAACTTAAACAATTCCCCGGCAACGGCGCCAAAAACTTGATGTGTGTTTTGCAAGTTTTAAAATTTTAATACTAGAAATACCAATTTTTTACTAGAAACACAACACTCGGAAAGTATACCCGTTCGTGTATAGTATAGCTTTAGGTAAGTCCAGGTCGTCCCAAGAGAATTGAAGTTCTCACAGTTTGTAATTAAAGTGCTAAGTCTAAAATGATTGTCACGGATCAAATTAACCAAATCGGGCATATATCGGATAAAAGGATGATTCAAGTAAATGATTAAAGTATGTTTGTTTAGGCAATGATCACTAAGATAATGATGTGTTTGGAATAGTGTTTATAAGTTTATAAAATAGAGTTGTCATAAGTTATAAATCCTTTCGGCCTTTAAATATAACTAGTGATTATATCGATTAATAACAACAAATCCTTTCGGCCTTTATAAGTTATTATAATCAATATATATTTTGGAATGATAAAACATAAGTTTATAAGTATCCTTTCGGCCTTTAAACTTAGAAAATCATGTTTAACCATTTCAATAAACTCATATCCAAACACTCCATATCCAAGATCATAAAATGCCTAAACAAACATAAGATTACTACTCCATAATCAAAGAAGTAATAAAACACATTATGAACTCAAACAATTCAATAATAATCATATTCAAAGGATAAACCAGATTATACCAAACTCCAAGAGCAAATGATGGTGATTTCACAAGAATTTTCCAAGAACACTTTATTATATTCAAAGCAAAACCCGAAAACTATGAACAATTCTGTCACAATCGCTTATAGATTCGAATTACACTTCACTAACACCTCCTTGGATGGATTAAAATATGGATGAACATCAAACAAGTTCAACCAAATTCTTCAAGAACTCCTCCTAACTTTTATTCTTCTTGTTATGATGATTATGTTACCAAGGGAGGTTTGGATCAAAGGTTTGTCAAGCCTTTATCCCCAAAAATACCTATTCTAATTGTTACACACGAAGTGGGATGATGTGTGTGAGGATGTGTGAAATGGGAGAGCCAAGGAGGGTATGTATAGGCTATTCAGGGGCAAAAGTGCGCCGCATAAACTTATTTGTGCGCCGCACATCGGGTGTTAATGCACTTAGCATTTAATTGCCTTTAATTCTCTTAATTTTGACAGAAAGTGCGCCGCACTTTTGGTAAAACCGCCGCATTTTGGGGCGTTCTCAGTACTTGGCCTTTTTTAAGGTTGTAGATAATTGAATTCTCTTCGCGTGGCCGCTTGAACCAACTAAAATGGAGTTCGTATGACCGAGTTATGGCCAAAACAGTAAACAGGTGTCGGGAGATCTTTATCTTCAGTTATTTCTTCGTTTAAGCTGCAAATCTTCGTGTATTCTTCCATATTCTTCCACGACACGTACCTAGAACATATAATAGCAAATATACTTGATTAAGTACCGAAAGTTCATGAGAAATGATCAAATAAATGCAAATAACACCGCCGAAAACATGTATAATTTAGGCGTTATCAGTTGCTCGGAATGATATTTTGATAAAAAAAAAACGCGAGTTTCGAAGCCTAAAAATGTATTAAAAGTGAGATAATCTTCATTAAAACTAGACAACGTTTTATATAAAAATTTTGCACACTTTATAAAAATGTAAAAGCTGATGGGATTTTAATTTGGTGTTTACGAGTGTTTTCAGGTTCGTTTGGACTATAAAAACTTTAAGAAATAATAGTGTAACATTTATATAATATTAGTACGCGTTTTAAAACTTTATAAGAATTATTAAACGAATTAATTAGACTATATATTTTGTCATTTTAGAAATAATAAAAATAGTAGATTGATCGTAATTGACTATAATTAATTTACGGACTAATAGAATATTTTACAAGTATATATACTTAGACATTAAATGACAAACTTTATGTAAACATTGTTTTAACTTATAAGCTAAAACTAAAACTAATAGGTGTTGATGTAACAATATAAAATACATTGTTTTATTTATTTTAAGTACATTATTCTTATCCGACCTATAATTAATTAGGTTGCATATCGGTTATTTGTGACGATTTTCATTATTGATTATTCAAATCAATTTCATTACTTGAGGTGAGTTTATAGCCCCGTTTTCATTTGTTTTACAATTACTTTAGAAATCTCGGGGTGAGATACATGGCTTGTTTTACATTTGGATGCAAGTACTCTTTTAAACGAATTACGAGTTTGTCTAAGTAGCGATAACCCATTATGTCCACTATCATGAACTGTTAATTACCATGTGTAAGCGCGTGTGTTATAAATAGATCTATTATGATTGACATCTCCATCCATGATTGGTGCCAAACATGGCCAACAGACGTATACCATATCGGATTTTAGATGTTGTGGGTTGAACATCTACACGGGCACATTATTTGCATGAATTTCCACACATTTGATTGCCTCAAATTGATTGGCATACATATACAAGTTGTAGCTTCAGTGTCATGAGCTTAGTACAGTCGTAATTATATTTTCTGATATTGTATGTGTTACATTATAACACACACGGAAATCTTGCGGTCCCACATTTATACTTACATAAACCTATGAACTCACCAACTTTATGTTGACACTTTTAAGCATGTATTTCTCAGGTAAATAAGATGCTTGACATTCTTGATGTGCATTTGGAGTCCAAATTTTACAAGATTACATTCATGGACTTCTTCTTGCATTATTTAAGTCTTACCTTTTGATGCAACTTTTGGACAAATTTTATAACTATTTAAATTTCAATTAAATCAATGAAATTTCTTTTCAAACGACACATTTAGAGGTTGTTCTCTCATATCTTGTGCTATTGTATTATGAAGTAACACTCCCAGACATATTTCTGCTACGACCCGTTTTGGGGGTATTACAATTATTGTGTGTGTGCTATTGATGAGAGGATTTTGTTAAAGTGATTGTTTTAGTGATGCTGTGTTATTTATGTAATTTGTGATTGGGGAATATTTTAAAACTTTTTGAAAAAAATTTATAACAACAATTGGAAGTTAAAAAGCTTATGAAAAGTTTTTATGGTTCGTTTTGAACATGTACTAAAATATCGCATTTAGTGAATGTTAGCACCACGCTTTTCTAATACCTAGAGCACTGAGCAGCCGTCTATTCATTGCAAAAGTAGGTGACAGAAGATGAGGTCACTTGAACGTATGAATATTTTTTTTAATAATATTAAAAATAAGTAACTTCTTTGATAAGAAATTACTTAATGAAAAATATTTATTTCAAAAATATCTTTTGCTTTGATAACTGATCCTTTGATTGAGGTTTAAAAAGCTAAACTAGGTTCAGGTTTGATGTTATGTTATGCTGAAGCAATGGTGAAAAATTTGGACAAGTATCAAATATCCATATGCTTAAAGCGGATGGTCACTAGGCCATTGGCGCGGTTTTGATTATTCTAGATCGGATGTAGCATAGATCGTTGGCGCACTTGTCAATATATAAACACTAGATACAAACTGAATCGAAAAGGTGAAATTAGTTTTGTTCAATTTTGACACATATGTTGAACCCTTTCAGTTTTCATTTGATAAATCATTTGAGGGTTCACTTTTTGTACCATCAATGTTCATCATACCTAGTTCAACTATCAATCTTTTGAAAGTTGGTTCCTCTAGCGGCTTGGTGAAGATATCAACAAGTATATATTGAGTGGGAATGAAATGCAATTCAATGTCCTCTTTTATGATATGATCTTTCATAAAGTGATATCTAATATAAATATGCTTTGTTCTTGAGTGCAAAACTGAATTGTTAAAAATTGCAATAGCACTTGTGTTATCACAAAATATGGGAACTTTATCATATACAATGTCATAGTTACTAAGCTAACTCTTCATCCAAAGTATATTGGCACAACATCTAGCAACAGCTACATATTCTGCTTCAGCTGAACACATAGCTAAAGATTGATGCTTCTTAGCACTCCAGCACACAAGTTTGCTTCCTAGCAACTGACAAGCACCTGAAGTGCTTTTCATGTCTATGTTGCATCCAACATAGTCAGAGTCTGAGTATCCTTTTAGATCAAAACCTAAGCATTTAGGATACCAAAGACCAAGACTGGGAGTACCTTTCAGGTACCTGAAAATTCTTTTAACAACAATAAGGTGAGATTCCTTAGGGTTTACTTGATATCTTGCACAAAGACAGGTTGAGAATTGAATGTCAGGTTTGCTTGCAGTTAGATCCAATCATACCTTTGTATTGAGTCTCATTTACAGATTTTTCATTGAGATTAGGTCCTAAATTATTAGGGGGTACCATTGGAGTTTTTACTAATGAACCAGTTATGTCATACTTCTTCAGTAGATCCTTGACATAGTTTTCTTGGTTGATGGAAATGCCTTTTTTAGATTGTTTAATCTGAAATCCAAGGAAATAGGTAAGGACTCCCATCATGCTCATTTCATACTTTTGAGTCATAATCTTAGCAAATTGTTTGCGGAGCTTTGTGCTTGTAGACCCAAAGATGATATCATCAACATATATTTAAACCAAGATAACATCAGTTTTGGTTTTGTAGACAAATAGTGTGTTGTCTAACTTTCCTCTCATAAATTTATGTTCAGTGAGGAAGGTTTCATACCATGCTTTTGAAGCTTGTTTAAGTCCATAAAGGGATTTGTCTAATTTGCAAACATGGTTTGGGAACTCAGTGCTCTCAAAACCTGAAGGTTGTTGAACATAAACTTGCTCTTTCGGTTTACCATTTAGGAAAGCACTTTTGACATTCATTTGATAAACTATAAAGTTCATGTATGTGGCAAAGGCAAGAAAGATCATAATTTCTTTAAGTATTGCAACTGGAGCAAATGTTTCATCATAATCTATGCCTTCTTCTTATCTATAGCCTTGAGCTACAAGTCTTGCCTTGTTTTTTATGACAATGCTCGTTTCATCTTTTTTGTTTCTAAAAATCCACTTAGAGCCAATTATGGTTTTTCCATATGGTGGAGGAACAAGTGTCTATACTTTGTTCTAGCAAATTAATTTAGTGCCTCTTGCATGGCATCAGCCCATCCAAGATACTTAAGTGCTTCCGAGACCTTTTTAGACTCTTTTTCAGAGATAAAATCTACAAATAGACATTCATGAGTTGAAGCATCACTTAGTTCTTTAATCATTGCTCTTGTGAGCATTACAGCTCCTGGATTACCCATAATGTTGACCAGCTCAATATGTTTGTCTCTAGACCATCTGTCTTAAGGAGCTCGAGTGGCCATGGATAGGATGGTAGAGGAAGTTTCAGTTTGGATTGATGAAACTGTATTTGGTGTTGAAGCCTCCTTAATTGAAGAGGATAGTGGTTCAGTGACCTGAACAACTTCAATGGTCGAGAGGTTTTCAATGATGTAAGCATCATTGGTGTGATTTGAATGTTCAGTTTGATCATCATTTAAGATTTCATCATTTTAACAAGTTGATCATTTTGATTAGGATGATTATTTTGATCAGAGGAAGCAACAAATTTAGTGAAAGTAGGTTCAGGTCTATCATAGGGGTCTATGAAATGAACAACATTGCTATCAACTTGATACCTTTAAGAAGGTTTAAAGTGATGAAGATTTTCATCAGGTGGATATCTTTCTGATTTAGCAATGGTGATATCATCAACTAAAGGTTTTGAGAATTTGATAGCTTAAGTGCTTTCATCAAATGTGATGTGGAAAGTTTATTCAATTTGTTGTCTTTTTGTATTGAAGACCCTAAAGGCTTTGGAGACAAGTGAGTATCCAAGAAAGTAACCATCATCAGCTTTTTCATCAAACTTTCCTAAATAATCTTTATGATTATGGATGTAAACTGGACATCCAAAGACATGAAGGAAACTAATATTTGGAAGTCTCCCATAAAAAATTTCATAAGGAGTTTTGAGGTGTCTTTTAACAATAGTGGACCTGTTTTGAGTATAACATGTAGTGGTTACAGCTTCAATCCAATATTGTTTTGAAAAGACAGAACCTGAAAGCATTGTTCTTGCAGCTTCTTTGAGAATTCTATTTTTCCATTCAGCAACACCATTTTTGTTCAGGTGTGCAAGGATAGGAAAAGTTTTGAGAAATTCCCTTTTCATCACAAAAGTTGACAAGAATGCAATTTCTAAATTGAGTGTCATTGTCAGTTCTAAGTTGTTTGACATGAACGTCATTTTGATTTTCAACTATTATGTCAAACAACTTAGACATTTCTTGATAAAAGCACTTAATCTATCAATCCAATGTGATGTGGAAAGTTCTAAGTTGTTTGACATAATAGTTTTAGGTGCATGAATTTTTTTTCCAAGAAGTATACCCATGTGTACCTTGAGTACTTATCAACAATGGCCAGGGTATATTTTTCATGATTAATATACCTAGGAGTTACAGGTCCAAACAAATCCATGTGAAGAAGATGAAGGCATTTCTTGATTGATGATGTTTGTTTTGTTTTGAAACTGGCCCTGTGATGTTTTTCCTTTTCGCATGATGAACATGGTTTGTTCTTTAGTAGACAAGTGAGGGAAGACCTATAACAAGATTTTTTGGCCAGTGGGTTGATTGTTTTGAATTTTAGATGTGAGAGTCTGTTGTGCCAGAGCCAATTTAGACTTTCAGATGCTTTAGCAAAGAAACAAGATTCTTGTGCTAAAAAGTTCATGTCCAGAACATAGACATCTCTTACTCTTGGATCAATCATCACAAATTCTTTGTTGGAATTGAAGATAATTCCCTTTTTCATCAAACTGAACAATGTATTTAGCATCACACCGTTGACTTATTCTGATAAAATTATACTTAAGACCATTTATAAATGCTACTTTTGTGAAAACTATACTGAAGAATATAAGTAATCTTTAACAACAAGAACTAGAGAGATAAAGTGGGAAGGAAGGAAGTATTTCTAGTGAGAGAAAGTAAAAGAAAAGAAATACATTAAGTGTGTGAAAATACAACCAACCAACCACCTCTCCAAGGCATGGAGAGGTGTATAAATACTTACATGTGGACTTGGGCTTGGGCCTTCATGGGTTTGTCCATGGGCTTTTGCTAACAAGCCTAGTAAGTTTCCAAAAAATTAACTATACGAGCTATCTACCGATATCTATGAAATGACCGAGACTTTTCTAGGAATTTTGTATTCCTAACAATCTCCCCCTAAGGAGGTCACTTCATGTTACAAAAAATTTAAACCTAGCATACTATGCTTTAACTTTAGTCTTGAGCTCGTAGTCTTTAACTTGTGAATTGATGTAGTGATCATAGACTTTTAGGCTTGAGCTTGTTCTTTTAGCTTGACTTGTAAGTGAATATGTGATCTTGAGCATCTTGAGACCATCAACCAAGCATAATCTCTTTCCGCCATCTTATAACCTTTGCCATCTTGTGAACTTGTGACTTCTAGACCGACATGCTCATACCTTTCTTGATATGTAAACTTGAAAAGCTTTAATAATGCATCTTTCTTGAGGTTCTTTAACTTTAACACTTTGTCACTTCGAGAAAGACGTTCAGTATCAGAGTGACGAAAACTTCTTTGAAATTCTTTGACTTTAATACTTCGTCACTTCAAGAAAGACGTACGGTATCAGAGTAGCGAAATTCTTGAAATATGTACTTGAGCTTTCATGATGTCTTTATGTTTGTTGGTCGGGTATGAGCATGTGATTATGAACCTTGTGAGTCAGCTGGAATCAGGTAGCTTCACCTCCATCTTTAAGTATCCTGCATTAAAACAGTTAGCAATAAACTTGGGGGACGAATATGGCTTTGTTATTCACCCGTGTTTGGTTGGAGTAACCTTCGAATCCGTGAGGATCGACCTATGATCAGGTAGATTCAATTTAAGAAGAATCTCCTTAACAGGATTTCCAGTTGTACTATTGAATCTTTCTAACACATATGTATTAGATTCATCGTACTCAGCATGTTCTCATTACGAGTTTGGTTGATGAAAAGACTGATATCCTGAGAAACCAGGCTTCAGGGAATTTCAATCTGATGCATAAGCAGATGACTTCTGATCATAACAGTTTCAGAAACACGAAATTCACGACCACAATCAATGGAACAAACAAGTTCAACAGCTGTTCCAAAAAAAGTTGTATCCTCAAGCTACAAAACAGCTACATCACGACAAAAGTTTGAATTACTATCACCATCATAATAACAATGTTGAGGTCAACAATTAAATATTTTTTAATAAAACCAAAATAACCCAAAATCTAAAATTTTCAAAAAGAAAATACAAAAATCAAAAATCAGAAAATGTTTTAAAAAATAATCTTCACGACTTGTGTCACTTGTGAATTCGATAACATTAACGTACCTAGAAATGTTGATACACCACGACAAGGGCGTATAAATGAAGTTCGACCAGTAGTTTCAAAAATGTTTTTAAAAACATGATCATTTCTAATTTTCTTGATGACTTTGTAAATCACTCTCAATTGCAATCGGACAGCCGAACTAAAAAAGGGAGAAGTGTAACGCTAAGTTGCGTTTATCCTTAGCGTTAGAAGTAGAAGTCTTCTAACATTTGGTTTTTTTTCAAAAAGTGAAGCATAATTTTCAAGAATTTCCTCACTGACAATTCAAATCTTTCAAAATTGTGTGTTTCAACAGCTCCAGTCCTCATATTGTTTTTCCCAAGAACCAATTATTCTACATTTCGGTTGGTCATATTTTAAAGAGTCAAAGTTTGAGGGTAGTTTACTAAAAAACAATGTTTTAATAATTGTTGGATTACATAATACAATGACAATTCATATGTATTGAACAGAACATTATAAAAGGTCTATTAATAACATCAAAGGAGTAATAAGAATAATTAAATTAATTGATTGTTATAAGATGAATAGGTGGTTGAGCATAATTTTTCTTCAAGAATTCTGTTAACGGACAATTAATTAATCTTTCAAAATTGTTGCTCAACAATGCTAACTCAATTTTTATATTCATTTTACAACTTGAGCATCATTGTTTTTGGTGTCAAACATATGTAAAATCGAGGTGGAAGCAAGTATGTTCCATATAACATTGCTAGTAAAAAGATATCTACCTCATGGTAATTTCAAACAACTTTAATCACAAAGTTTTCAAAAACTAAGTGAATTAGTATTTAAAATAAGGAGAATGTAATTTAAAATGTGATCAGTGAAAATAAATAAGTGATCTTAATCGACTCAAAGTGCTTGAAACTCCCTTCGAAAAAAGTTTTTATGGTTACGATCTCATCACCCACAACATCAAATTTCACGATGATTTTTGAAGTCCTAAAGGTTGGTAAGGTTGGTATTTGTCCTATGATCCAACTAGAACCGAAGGGATCTACCCAAGGACACTTCACACATTTAGAAATAGCATCCTTTATGTAATGATTGGAGATGATTGTCTGTATAAGGGAATAATGCCGACGAAGATTGATCTAACACTGGAACAAATCCCAACAAGGTGTTATAATGAACGTCCTGGTATAAGCACCTTGAAGGGTTGAAGAATTTAAAAGAAATGTATGTGATAAAGGGTGTAAATAAAGTAGCCCTCCACACAACTTAAGCAGAAACTGGGTTCAATACTTATGCGGTCAAATCAAATTTTGATGTGCGATAGTGAAGATTACATCATGACCCAGTGATGCAATGCACAACCCTCCCTAGCCATATCGGTTTCTCTTTAGCCACCAGAAACTTGTCTCTTTGTCACGGGAGATACACACGCTATTTCTAATTGACTTCTCACTCCGAGTTATTGAAGAATGAATAGTGGCAGTCTGCACCAGCCTTCCCGATTACTAAAACCAAACGCACAAATTGAGTCTAGAGCCAAGAGAATCCATAAAATAAACTCAAAATGAACAATCCATTACTAACACTTTGTTGACACACAATTATTCACAAGCTGGTTTTATTATTATTAACAAGAGTCCTAACGCAGTTAACCTATGTGATTGTGCCGTATAATAACGCTCCCGAGTGAACTTATGTACTCATAAAGAAATGGAAAATCCACTTGAGCCATCACATAACAAGCTCTTGGTAGTGACTTGCCGAGATTACTAAATGAATCAACCTTGATTTCAACTGGAAAGAAATGAAGGATGCTATTCACTTGAATCAAACTTGGATCCCAGGAAATGAATTTGGCGGCTTAATCAGAAAGAGATTAGTAACATCTGATTACACTTTTATAACCGTGTTGACTGCTTGGAGACGTTCGTAAAGAACTAGCAAGCAAGGGTAAAATCCTAATAAAACATCTGTGTTCGAAGATCCTACTCTTTGACTGGCAACCATGTCAAGGAGATTCTTTGAATCTTACCTGATCATAGGTACAATAATTTATATCTGTAAAAAAAACGGTCCTTCCGAACGGAAGTTGTTAATGCTAACCATAGAATCCAGACGAATGATAAAGCCATGTTCGTCCACACGCTTCTATTAACTAAACTGTTTATCAGGATACATAAAGATGGAGATGGTGATGTCCTATTCTAGCTGAATGTCGAAATTCATTACACATGCTCATTGCTCAAACTACAAAGACATACTATAAGCTTCGAATTCCAGAATCATGAAAGCTCAGAATTAAAGACAACGAACCTTCCACACAAGCAAACTCTGATATACAAATCTTCCTATTCAAAGATATCAAGTCTAATCAAGGAGAATGTTAGCGAGCTTTCAAGATGATCAAAGTATGTCAATGTTGGTCAAGACACATAGATCGCAAGGAGCATAAGACGATCAAGACAGTAAGGATAAAGATATAAAGATCTCAAGCGATAGTCAAAGTCAAAAGACAATGACAAAAGTTCAAGATCATAGATCACAAAGCATGAAGGAAAAAGCCTACAACATTGACAGAGACAAAGATCATAAGAGCTTAACGACAAAAGCAATCTCATTGATCTCACGAAGGAGTGTCACAATGAACTCACTTCGGGGGAGATTGTTAGCCTAAAAATATTGAGTCGAACAATGGAAGTTCGTTCATTAATTATATTACGTATTGGTCATTAATTAATATACGTTGTAATAGGCTAGACGGGTAAACGGGCTCTTATATGTAATCTAACTGGTCACGTGTATCGGGTGAAAGCCCAAGTAATCCCGAGTTCGACCTGTAGAATTACTAAAGGCATGAAAGCCTTTTAGTTTTGATACATATACACCTCACCAAGGAAGGTGAGGTGGGTTGGTTCATTTGTAAACATTTTCATTTTGCAAGTAATCCTCCCTTTTTTTCTCTAGTTTCTCTCTCTACTTTCTCTCTCTATAATTCTTCTCATCATCCAATCTTAATTTCTTGTTCATCAGAATGAAGTGAAGTGATTCTTAGGGTTACCGACAGTTACTAAGCTAACTCTTCATCCAAAGTATATTGGCACAACATCTAGCAACAGCTACATATTCTGCTTCAGCTGAAGACATAGCTAAAGATTGATGTTTCTTAGCACTCTAACACACAAGTTTGCTTCCTAGAAACTGATAAGCACCTGAAGTGCTTTTCATGTCTATGTTGCATCTAACATAGTCAGAGTCTGAGTATC